>QANU01087001.1:34976-58609 GCA_003254905.1 Nissolia schottii | reverse complement strand
CACGGTCGTCCGAAAAATATTCTGTTTATACCGTCGTGATCCTCTAATTTTCCCCTACCTAAAGGTATTAATACCTAAAGGTGTTGGTGAATTTTTTTCTTCTCCGGAGGAGTATTTTCACGGACACCTTTTGCGCGTCAGGAAATTTCGTCGGCGAACAACGGCTGTTCGGTTGTCTGCCGAACTTCTTGCCGCGGCACGTCTTATTTTCTAGGTATATTTTACCCATTAATTCTCCATTTTAATTTCCTAGTCATGATTACAAAATTAATATACTAATTATATTTACGATTATTTTCCTATGGAAAAATTGGGATGTTACAGTCCTAACACCTGATTGACAACCCTGTCATCATGATGCACTTTATCATAAAACATAATCATTATTAAGATTACACATAAATCACACGAATGAGTGCTTGTTGGAACATGCGGTCCAAGATAACTTAGTGACCTAGAGCTTTCCAGGCTGTTCAACACCCCCAAGAACTCCTGGGTCATTTAGTCACCCTTGTCCAGGTCTCCATGGGAACAGAACTTCAGACCGCCCAGCGCCCCCTTGAGGCCGCTCATCGGTCCCTGAAGCTACCCGAGTCACAAAATAGTTTCCAAAGCATTTTCTAGGGTTAGACCCTAGGTCGTAGCGGTCCCTAGAGGCCGCTCAGCGTCCTGGGCGTGACTTAGGGTTACCCTTTTGTTATTTTGCTTTTCTTTCAAACCGTTCTCATGCCCACTTCTTAGGGTTTCTCCACAAGTTCCAACAACCACAATACAACATTTTTCAGCTCAAAGAACAAATCAAAACCATTCATGCATCAATAACCTACCATCTATTACATAATACATAATAAGCTCACATAATCATACACAATCACATAAAAGTCACCAAGGAGGTGAGCAAGCTAGGTTTACCCACTTTCCAGAGGTGTTGGTGATGGTGAGGATGGGGTGAGGACGTTTCCAAGAATACTTGGTTTTTCTTGCAAATTTCTCAGTTTCGACAGCGTAACAACAGAGTGTCTGAACAGAACGAAATTAAGCAGGAACTAAGATGAGAAAGTGAGGAAATGAAAGCCATGGAGGGTTATTTATAGGCCTACAAGGCCGTGTGGCTTGGCCATTATGGGCCACAAAATTAATAGAAAAAGAAAAAGGAAAATAAAATAAAAAGAATTGGATAGGTTTGATTAGTCATCTTTGACTTGTTGACTAAGAATACTTGGAGGAGATTAAGAGGGAAAATGAGAGAGAAAGAGAGAGAAAATCGTGGCTGATGGGCTTTGGCCATGGGGACCCTTTTCAGTCCGGTTTGATCGTGTTTGGTAGTTCGCTATCTGAGTGCTTCTTGTACGGGTGGCCGAAAAATATTCTGACCACCCCACCGTGATCTTCTAATTATCCTAACGGGGCGATGGGCATTTCCGACTGCAGAGTTCTTTAAAAGGGGCGATATCTATACTGGCATGGTAGCTGCTGTTGTAGGAAAACTCTACGAACGGTAGCATCTCATCCCAGCTTCCTGGTAAATTAAGCGTGCATGCCCTCAACATGTCTTCCATTGTCTGGATGGTCCTCTCGGTCTATCCATCGATTTGGGGGTGATATGTTGTGCTCAACAGCAACTAGGTCTCGTATGCTTTCTGGAAAGCCGTCCAGAATTGGGATGTAAATCGCGGATCCCTATCCGATATGATGGATGAGGGTACGCCATACAATCTTACCACTTCTTTCATGTAAAGTTATACTAGCTTTTCTAGTGGGTAATTCATCTTTACCGGAAGAAAATGAGCAGACTTTGTGAGTCTGTCAATAATGACCCAAATGGCATCTACTCCTCTTGTTGTGCGTGGTAATCCCGACATGAAGTCCATTGATATGCCGTCCCACTTCCACTCTGGTATCTCAGGAGGATTCAACAGTCCTAGGGGCTTTTAGTGTTCTACCTTTGCTTTTTGACACACCAAACATTTCTACACTCAATCTTCCATATCCCTTTTTAATCCTGGCCACCATAACATTCTCTTAAGATTGTGGTACATCTTGGTTATGTCTCAATGCATTGTGAAATGGCTTTTGTGGGCTTCGCTCAGGATGTCCCTTCTTAGATTACCTTCATCGGGTACACAAATGCGGTTACTGAAGCGCATAATCCCATCACATCCTACCGTAGCTTTATCGACCTTCCCCTCTTCCACGGCCTTGCTAAACTTTTGTCAAAGGTCCTTTTGGCTGTGCTCCTGGGCCTCCGTTATCCTTTTCTTGAATGCACTAGTAATCTACAGCTGGCATAGCTTGATACTGTTGGGTTGCAAGGGAATCCTGACGTTAAGGTCTAGAATGTCTTCCAGTAGTCTTGATTCCTCCACCATCATCTGGGCCATGTGTAGTGCTTTTCTACTCAGAGCATCAGCTACCACATTTGCCTTCCCGGGGTTGTAATTAAGACCGAAGTCATAGTCTTTCAGAATTTCCATCCACCTTTGTTGCCTCATGTTCAGCTCTTTTTGGTCAAAAAGATACTTCAGACTTTTATGGTCTGAAAATACCTCGAACCGTACTCCATACAAATAGTATCTCCAGATTTTCAACGCAAAAGCCACAGCTGCTAATTCCAAGTCATGGGTAAGATAATTTGCCTTATGGGGCCTCAGCTGTCTCGAGGCATAAGCCACCACTTGGCCATTTTGCATGAGTATACATTCTAACCCAATGCCCGAGGCATCACAATATACCTCACAAGGTGTGTGAGCGTCAGGCAGAATCAATACGGGGGCGGTGGTCAACTTTTCCTTGAGCATGCAGAAATTCTCCTCGCATTTCGGCGACCACTCGAACTTGACTCCTTTGCGGGTGATCTTGGTAAGGGGTAGCGCGATTTGAGAGAACCCCTTGATGAAACTTCGATAGTAGCCTGTAAAACCCAAAAACCTCCTGATTTTCATGACTAAGGTGGGTTTTTCCCAGTCTTTCACTGCTGCAACCTTACTCGAATCCACTGAAATTCCCTGTTCCGATACCACATGCCCCTAAGAACTTCACCTCATTGGTCCAGAACTCGCATTTAGAAAGCTTAGCATACAAATGCTTATCCTTCAAGATGTCCAGAACTAATCTGAGATGCTTAGCGTGATCCTTTTTAGTCTTAGAATACACCAAAATATCATCTATAAAGACTATCACGCATTCATCCAGGTAGGCTCTAAAGATTCGGTTCATATAATCCATGAAGATCGCATGGGCATTAGTAAACCTAAACGACATCACGGTGAACTCATAATGGCCATAGCGAGTTCTAAAGGCTGTCCTAGGAATATCATCAATTGCGACCTGTATCTAATGGTAGCCAGAGCGTAGATCGATCCTGGAGAATACCTTGGTGCCTCGCAGCTAATCCATCAGGTCATCTATCCTCGGCAACGGGTACTTATTCTTGATGTGGACTTTGTTTAGTTGCCGGTAATCGACGCACAATCGCATTGAGCCATCCTTCTTCTTCACGAATAATACTGGAGCTCCCCATGGTGACACATTAGGTTGGATAAACCATTTGCCCATTAGTTCTTCCAACTATTTTTTCAGCTCCCGCAGCTCTACCTTGGACATACGGTATGGCGCCATCGAGATTGGTCCAGCTCCCGGAACCAAGCTGATGGAGAATTCCATTTCTCTTTTATGGGGAAACCCCGGGATATCATCCGGGAACACACTCTGGTATTCGCAAATCACAGGGATATCCATGATCTCCTGCTTTGTCTCTACCTCTGATGAGGCTAAGAGGATATATCCCTGATTCTCCAATGGGCAGCAATATAAGGTTACCAATTCCCCCTTAGAGGTTGTCATGGTTGAGACCACTGGAGGAAGGGTTACCAGCTTCTCCCAGATCACTTGGTTGGTACGCAACCAATCCATCCCTAGAATTACGTCTAGGCCCACTAAGGGAAGACATATAAGATCAGTCACAAACATCCTGTCCTGTAGCTGAAGTGGACACTTGGGACATACTAGATATGTCTCAACGGGTGGGGCGGTGGGTGTGGACACCAGGGTGTAGGGTAATTCTACAGGAGATAAGCTTAGTTTTCTAACATTATCATAATAGATGAAAGAGTGTGATGCTCTTGATTCATATAACACAGACAATGTTTTACCCAGAATTATGCACTTATCCATGATTAGATCTTCCACATCCTGTGCTTCCTCGGCGGATAGAGAAAAGACTCGTCCTTGTCGCTGGGCCGAATGTGGGGTGGCTGTGCAAAATCTGGTGAAGTGACTGCCCTTTCCACACTTAAAACACATATTCTGTCCCACAAAGCATTCTCCCTAGTGTAGTTTTTCACATTTTGGACACAGCGGCCTAGGCTCCCTTCTTAGTTGGAATCCCTGGGTATCATGACTGAAACTTCCTGTAACACCACCCTACTGTTGTGGCTTAAATGCTTGCTGCCCACTTCTGGACGGCTATTGTCGAGGATGACTCTGAATCCCCTTTGTCCATAGCTGCTGCTGCAGGTACTGTCCCTTGCCCCTAGTAAGGAACGGGGCCTAGAAGGGTCCTTTCTTCCTTTGTTCATGCAGGGAAGTGCCTTGTTCCATGAGCTTTCCCTTGTACTGCTCATTTCGTTCATCCGCCACGTTTCTTACTGTTGCCTCCTACGCCAGACATTTGTTCATGTGTGGCGTAATCTTGGACGTCCAGCATGTTGATAAACATTTGCAGCTCAGATCTCATCTCCCTTTGATACTTCCCACACTTCCACTCCTTATCGGGTGCAGTTGATACGTACGGGAATATTTGCATAACTTCTCATATGTGGTTGTATATTCTGTGACCGTCATCCTTCCCTGCTTAAGGTCTAGAAATCCAGCCTCCTTTTGATCCCCGAGTTTGCGAGGAAAATACTTATTCAGGAAGGCCGCAATAAATTGGTTCCATGCAATTGAAAATCCTTCTTGTTCTAGTAGGGCTAGGTCACGTCTCACCATTCTCCAGCAGCGCCCTCCAACTTCCGGGAGGAAAACCAGACCTTTTGGGCTTCGGTATAAGAGACATCCTTGAAAACCTATTTAATCTTTCTCAGCCAGTAATGGATCTAATCCAAGTCCATTTCTCCGTCAAAGACGGGGGTTCATCTTCAAGAACTCTACAAACTTCTGAGAATCCAGCTCTTGCATTGTTAGAGCTGCATTCCTTTGAGCGATTGCATCTTCCATGAGATCAGCTGCTTGGGCCAACTCACGAACTAAATCTACAAGATCTGCTGACTCATCGGTATGCTGTGTAGGATCTTTACGGGGTGGCATGGCTGCTTTACTACACCTGCATAAATCCCAAGTTGATTAGGCTCAGGAAAAGCTAGTGCATATATATTTAGCACATGCAACTTAGTATAAACATACATCGTTGTCATGCTCGAAAGTATAATGCAACTCAGTCCTCAAGCTCACTTAGACTAAATTGCTCTGATACACTGTAACACCCCTAGCTAACTGCTTATGCTTAAGTCGTATGCAATGCTCACTAGGTTGTTAAGTAATTGGTGGGAATACTTATAGCCCTTTATTAATTTCAGAAATACTTGATTAGGAAAAATATGGACCATTTTTAAACTCCTTCGGTTTACGGTTTATTTCATAAAGTAGGAGCCGCGCTTGAACAAGATAGGTATAATACATACGATAGAGCCTTGAGCTTACGAAGATTAATTAAGCATAACACCATCAGATAAATAACCAACACATGGTCCATCACACGTATCTACAAGAATTCACATAAGTATTACAATAATGAATATATACCCTGCATATCCGTCAAAATACATTATCTAGCCATAAAATAAAAGGCTATCTAACGCACAGCTCGATTAGCCCGTCCCCAACAGTTTCTAAGCCTTGTACTTTCAGATGTCAGCATCTTGTAATCCTCCTTTATGGCTCTTCCGGTTGTTCGGCGTAGTCCTCGTCTGCCCTTAGAGTCATAAACGAGTGGGGGTGAGAACACTGCGTCCTAAGTGGGTTACCTTAGCGTGGGGATTATCTCATTACCTAGGTTATGACCCAAGCCACTCAGGAGATCTCTACGTGTTCATACATACTAGATTCCTACTGAATATCATCCATCCTAGTCCGGAGTAGCTTTGTCTATTTACTAAGTGATGGGAAATCTCTAATCTTTGCATTATCTAGGACTTCGTGCTTATTAACTTTATTCGCTTGATTTGCAACGTTCATATAAGTCGTCTTGAGAGTTGTCTTGACGGTACTTACATGCTATATATATACTTACATACATATATTCATATATCACATATCTTATGCATGAGGGGATCTAGGTTCTCTTACGCTTAGGTCAAACAAGGGGACTGAGGTCGCGTCCTTCTTAGCTCTTTATGTCCTTTCACATTCTATACTGTGGGACCATCGTCCCTACCCGGTGTACAACCTGCTTCTAACTTCCATATTGATGGCGACTAGGCAGCGCTCTAACCTAAGTGGTTACGAACCACCAATGAAAACTAGGGTCATTTATCGACCATCAATAGGAATAACCATCCACCTAGTGGGATAGTGAGGGGTCGGTCCTCTCAACGCGACTAGGCGTGGACTCATTCATTTCTTTATCATTCTTTGGGACTTTGTGACATCACGTCCTCAAACATTCATATTTTCTTTCTTTCTTTCTTTCTTTTCATTTCATTTTATCATAAAAACAGGTCTTAAACCTGCGTTCACATCATTGACCAATCCATCTTGTTGGACTGATGAGGGGCTTGTCTTGCAGACTTTCCAAGAGAAGGGGGTTTCCTATTATATAACTACATACTTTCTTCAAGGTACACCGGATCCTTTGTGGCTGAAACCTTCTTAAGACATCACTTGTTCCCTAGGGTTCAGTTATGATCTTTAAATATTAGGTGATTACTTTCTAGTTATCTAAGGTTATCCTAACACCTGATTGACAACCCTTTCCTCATGATGCACTTTATCATAAAACATAATCATTATTAAGATTACACATAAATCACACGGATGAGTGCTTGTTGGAGCATGCAGTCCAAGATAACTTAGTGACCTAGTGCTTTCTAGGTTGTTCAATACCCCCGAGAACTCCTGGGTCACTTAGTCACCCCTATCCAAGTCTCCATGGAAACTAGACTAAAGGCCGCTCAACGGCCCCTGAAGCTACTCGAGTCACAGAATAGTTTCCAAAGCATTTTCTAGGGCTAGACCCTAGGCTGCTCAGAGGTCCCTGGAGGTCGCTCAGCGCCCTAGGCGTGACTTAGGGTTTAGGATTTAGGGTTTAGGGTTACCCCTTTGTTATTTTTCTTTTCTTTCAAACCGTTCCCATGCCCACTTCTTAGGGCTTCTCCACAAGTTCCAACAACCACAATACAACATTATTCAACTCAAAGAACACATCAAAACCATCTATGCATCAATAACCTAGCATCTATTACATAATACATAATAAGCTCACATAATCATACACAATCACATAGAAGTCACCAAGGAGGTGAGCAAGCTAGGTTTACCCACTTTCCAGAGGTGTTGGTGATGGTGAGGATGGGGTGAGGACGTTTCCAAGAATGCTTGGCTTTTCTTGCAAATTTCCCGATTTCGATAGCGTAACGGCAGTGTCTGAACAGAACGAACTTAAGCAGGAACTAAGAGATGAGAAAGTGAGGAAATGAAAGCCATGTAGGAATATTTACAGGCCTCTAAGGCCATGTGGCTTGGCCATTATGAGCCACAAAAATTAATGGAAAAAGAAAAAGGAAAACAAAATAAAAAGAATTGGATAGGTTTGATGAGTCATCTTTGAGTTATTGACCAAGAATACTTGGAGGAGATTAAGAGAGAGAAAATGAGAGACAGAAATAGAGAGAAAATCGTGGTTGATGGGCTTTGACCATGGGGCCCCATTTTCAGTCCGGTTTGATCGTGTTTGGTCATTCGTTGTCCAGGTGCTTCGTGTACGGGTGACCGAAAAATATTCCGATCACCCCACCGTGATCTTCTAATTATCCTAACGGGGAATTTAAGTTCATCCAAGGTATTTGTAAATTTATTTTCTATAAAAGTGTTCCTGGTACCTTTGACGTACGATTAAATTCCGGTGACGAATGGTAACAAATTTCGGTGTCTGGGGATTTTTGCGAAATCACGAATTATTACCTTTACGGATGTTTTTGGTACAAGAATTTATGTTTCTAAATTTTTAACTTAGATAGAGAGCTTGTATATGCATTTCTAGGGAAAGACTTTTACTAAAGGAAAAGCGGGATGTTAACCCAAAGACTAGGAATTCCTCACATCTTGTTCATCAAATGTTAAATTTTCATGACCCTCAGCTCCATGAACAAGACTCTAAAAAGTATTACTGAACCCCATCCCGGCATCACCATTTATTTGAATTGTTCTTTTGACATGCAAGTTGATACTCTTGACTTCATGAGAATGTTCATTGTGAACTGTTTTTATACACCACTTTCCATTTGCAACCTTAGCCATGGTAATCTTTGCCTCACAATTTGCAATTATAGTTAGGTTTGTCTTCATTTATGTTGTTATACTTGACGAACAATTTCCCTCTCTACTGCATGACAGGATAACATATCCAATGTCTTCATTATTCCCCTTTTTTTAAACTTCTAACCTTCCATGAAAAATCAATTTGGTTTGTATACTTCTTGTAATAAGGTTTAACATCTTCTAAGGAATCAAACATCATCCCAAATTTTGGCACCAATATTTTCTCGTTGTCATAGTTGTTGTCAATGTTGCTTGAATCACCCTCCATTGTCATGAATTACATGGTGAAAAGACACACATTAGGAAAACCACTCCTTACACATCAATACCAACTATTTTACAAAGAAAAAACAACTATATGCTTAACAAGTATCAACACTTTCTAACATGGTATCAACTATATAGTTCAAGGTATCAACACTTGCTAACATTGTACCAACACATTATCTTTCAACTAATTAAGGTTATTGGACATTAACTCTTACCCAACATTTAAGTGTAAACAAGAGGCACAATAAAAGAAACGGGGACAAATAACATTAATAGAGACATGAAAGTATTAACACTTTCTAATTGGGTAGCAACTATATTTTGTAGGTATCAGCACTTGCTACCATGGTATCAACAACTTATAACATGGTATCAACTATATGCATGAAAAGTACCAACATGTTTTCAAATAAAATCCAACTCTTTCAACACAACATTATCTTCTAATCTACCCCATAATAATCACATCCAAGAATATAGTTTCAGTTGCAGAAGAAGAAAAACTTTTCTCCATCACACGAAAACAAAAACGAAGATGAAGATGAAGAACTGAAACAACTATATGTTGTCAACTATCAACCCCTTGCTACCATGGTCTCAACACATGATAACATTGTATCAACTAACATGAAAAATACCAACGCATTTTCAAATAAAACCCAACTCTTTCAACACAACAATATCTTCTATGTTGCCCCCATATTAATCACATCTAAGCATATAGTTGTAGTTGCAGAAGAAGACAAAACTTTTCTCCATTACACGAAAACAAAAACAAAGATGAAGATGAAGAAGTGCTAAACCTTACCTTGCAATTGTAGACGAAGCGTAGAGTTCAAAAAGAAGAAAGCGATGCTGATGGGGAGCTCATCGAAGTGAGGAAGAGAGAGAGAGTTGAGGGAAGAAACGAGAGAGTGAGAGAGAGAGAGAGCTGAGGAGAGGTAGCATACGCGAGTTTGAGGAAAGAGTGTGAATAAACCTTTTTTTCATGCACTAATGCATGAATATGCATCCTCCTTGACTTTCAAAGCCATGAAAATGGTCTTTGGTCATTTCACAACCTAGACCTAAATCTAGACACAGTTTCCAACACAACCTCAATTGAGTTGCTCACTAGTCGAGACAAAAAAAAAATGAGCTACTTCAATTAGTCATACATTGTTGAGCAAATTAATCGGGCATTTTTTTTCTCTAGAAAAAACAAGGGAAAAACAGTAAGTCTTTATTCGTTCTGACTAGGGAACTTTGATCATACCATGACGGAACACATGACAACCAAGATCATGACCCTAATGCACAATCCATGTTACACATTCAACTCTTCACATGTAATGAAATGTTTGCAACAAATTGTGTCGTAAGGCAAATGAATGACGACGCAAGGTATCATCACCGTTGATGAGAAGCGTTATAACAAATCCTAGAGAAGGACAATAAGTACCTTAGAAACGGTTTACACTCACACCTAGGGGGTGGGAACAGGTCAGGCTAAGCCCTTAACAAGTCAGACCTATTTCGTTAATTTTTGGCCTATGCCTGACCTGTTAACTGTTATAGGCCGATTTTTAGCTTGACCTGGCCTGTTTGTGAGGCCTGGCCTGGCTTAGAGCCTGATAGGTCTGTCTGTGTATTTTTTTATTATAAAAAAATAAAAAGTAAAATATTAAAATAAAATAAAATAAAATATGCAATTTTTAATTTTTCAAAAATAATCATAACAAAGTATTATTTTTGTTAATAACTTAATTTCTTAATATAATAATATTCTAAAGTAAAAAACTATAATATATATAGGCATTTCTTGAGAGAAGGGAGAAAATTTAACTGAATATATAACATTTACTATATAACAAGCAAGAGTGTATTAATTCAATATGAATCAAAAAGACATTTTCAATAAAGAATTGAAATTCTAAAGCTGCAAGCTGCTGGGGTATACCCATAAACAAATCAAAAGACAAGTCTGAGCAACGTGAATATCCTTTCTTGAGAGGAAAATCAAATTTTCATCCATTTATTTTATCATTAAGAAACCAAAATCCATATCCTAAAAAAGTTTGCTCAACTTTATTATGTATATTACCAATTCTTGCTTAGTATATGATAGCAAGATCATAAACATAATATGACATTTTACCAACAAAAAACAAAAAGAAAAATGTCAGCAAAGCTCTCTCACATTATTCAGATGAGATGAGAATATGAATGTGGGAGAGTCCGAAGGACTCTCTAGATTAGAATTTTTTTTTTAAAGAAAAATTAAATAATAAAATTATATTAATAAATATGCTTGTATAACCAAAAGTAATATTAGTTTAGTGTTAAGGTGTTATTTTGATATGGTAAAACCTAACAGACTTTCATAATAGCTTGGGTCTGACCTGTTTATTAAAACATACTTTGAAAATGGCTTGAACCTGACCTTTTTTGGCAAACAAGCCAAGTCATGCCACTAATAGGCCAAGCTGCAGGCCATCTGGCCTATTACCACCCCTACTCACAGCGCATTTCACCCTTTTTATATTAACTACTAGAAGCCTTCAACTCACCTTTGGCAAGACAGAGAAGGAATATTACATTTACTCTGGTATAATGACGAAAAATTTTACAACTAGAATATACTTAATACTTTTTCATTGAACAGAACATAAGATAGTTTTACGAGATTACACCTTCAAATTACTTAAAACGAGAAACTTGACAAAGGGAAAAGTCAACGACACATGTTAGGAGATCTAATTATAACTACATGGAAAAATGAAGGCAAAACAAAATCAAAAGATTAAACGAAATTGCCAAATGGAATTCTTCTAGCAGCTTTATTATATTTTGTGTGTGACAGTAACTGCTATGTAGATCAGGAAACAATCTTCTATATAACTCACAAAGTTCTGCTAGATTAAGCTAGTAAAAATTACACATTATTACTCTATTATTTCATCATCCTCAATTATAGTTTACTCCCAGAACAGAGCCTTACTCTATATCCCCACCATCCAGCCAATGGATGGTCAAACGGTAATTCATCTTATGAAAAGATTAAATGTTTAGAAACTGCTTTGTATCCTAGATCTGAGTTTTAATTGTTACTCCGTGAAAGTCAAACAAGAAAGAAAATAAAGGCTGCAACAAGACGTTAAGAATGTTATTTGTACAATAAAATTTGAATAATAACCACACAACTCTTCCACAAAAGCATGGGTCTCACCATGCTCACATGTTCTTTCTCCACGGTGAGACTCATGTTTTTGTGTGTTATATGGTTACTGTCCAAATTTTGTTGTACACGTAACATTCCTCTCCAGACATGCATGCAGCGCACCAACAAGAGAGAATGTGAGAGACTTCACGCTCGTCCAGTACGCCTCCCAACTTCGAGTGCCAATTCGGTATCAATTTTGAGGGATATGTCAAGCGCTTTGACAGAATGAGTCAGCCAACCACTGCAGAAAAGCCAAGTCACTACAGTTTCAAGAAATAGTATTGTATCTAAGTTTCTTAAACCATAGTGACCGTTGACAAAAAAGAGAGATGTGGATTTCTACATATGATGCAGACGATTACAAGAGATTAGTTGATGCATTTCTAAATATATTCGGTAATTTGTGTGCAAAAGGTCCCAAAGTTATCTTACATATGGACAGTAACTCAATAAGAGAGAAAGCAGTTAGATAAAAGAAACAAACAAAAATATCAAGGATCATCCTACCTACATAAATAAATAACTATCAACACAAATGAGCTTTCTCGTATTTATAGAAATGTAGTGTTTTAATAAATCTTTCCTCGTCAACCCAAATTAATTCCTTTGTTTAGAATAAAAAAAAGTATATATATATATATATATATATATATATATATAA
Organism: Nissolia schottii; assembly: GCA_003254905.1. Classification (NCBI taxonomy): domain Eukaryota; kingdom Viridiplantae; phylum Streptophyta; class Magnoliopsida; order Fabales; family Fabaceae; genus Nissolia; species Nissolia schottii. The sequence goes on along the minus strand of QANU01087001.1, from coordinate 45,941 downwards.
CTATTCAACGCACCCATCAGGTCTCAAAACAATCTGTTAAGTAAACTATAAATCTTCAAACAATTCAGCTCAACACACTGTATTTTCTCAATAGTAAATCAAGCACGTCATCATTACATCCACCAGCAGGTAACTTGCAGCTAGATTGAGTATACTCCCAGAAAATAAAGGATATATGAACAACAAATCCAGCAAAGAGAACCATAGTTTGATATTCATATTCCAGCAAAAAATGTGAAATTTTTTGACCTGAACCATTATGTTAGGGCCCATAAGATAGCACCTGTATCATTATTAATGTTTATAAAAGGAAGAATAAGAAAATAGGCGAAATACAAAGTGATGAGGCTGGTTCTGGTATGTGCAAGAAAGGAGATCATAATATTGTAACACATCAGCAGAAAGACCAGGAGAGGGAAAACAGATCTGGACCTGGGGGATATTGGTGGGAGAGGGGGTCTGAAGAAAGGTTTAAGCAGAAATTAAGAGAAGAAATATTATTACCCAGGACATCTTTACAGCTTTTCTAATTTCCAGACTGTACTTCTACATTTTGTCATGCTTCTATTTTGAATTACTGTGCTTCATTCCACCTTGTGATTTAGTTCCATTTTTAATTCAGCATTTTCTGTGTTTTGTGCCAGTTCCTAACACTTTACAGCTTTGAGATGTATGATTCCTGAAAATATATATGACTGCCGAAATAAAATTTTACCTAGAAATGTAGGTTACTCCACTTTGCCCGATTTTATGTACAGTATCTATAGTAACATTGCCTGATGCCTGCCATCATAAAAATGACATGCTAGTTATGAACTTTAAAGAACCAATTTCAAGATATCCATCCATATTAATGGCCAGAATTTACTATGATCTCTGTAATGTATGCAAAGACAACAAGTCCAAATAAAAAAGGGAATAGGTCTTAGCAAGGAAGATAATAACCTCCCTCTGTACCAAACTGATGACAACTAAAACTATTATAGCACCATCTTTCACTGCATGCTTTAGAAAATAGTCATGAAATAAAAGTACGACCGCAACATATAAAGGAGAATATTGGAACCTTAAGACATCATATGTTGCTTAATGATTTTCCATCCAACACTTCAATAGATTAGTAGAGTTAGACAACTGTGAAGACACGCTAGCTTCTCAAAATTAACAGAATACAGAAATGACTGAAATATAAATTATGGAATAGTAGCAAAATATTCCAAAGCATTTAATTGAAAAATAATACAAATAATATGATTCAGATTAAAACTAAACAAATTTATTCATGGATACCTCGGTCTCAAATCTCCCATTGACCAACTGCACAGCTTCTTTCAGCATTGATATGTCAACATCCCCATTTGGTAGAGGTACAACCATATTATCCAACATTATCCGGGTCAAAGAAGTCTTTGTTTGGGATGCATAATGTAATACTTCTTTCACTTCTTCAAGAGTCCTGGTCTCCACCTGGGAAAAAACAATACAAACTCTTAAAACATCACCGCTGCACCCAGATCTGGTCCTAAGCGCATAGGGCCAGATAATGAACACTAGAAACACACATACTTGATTTTATGCTACGATGAAAAGCAAAAACAATGTCCATATCAGTACATGTACATACTTGCAAATAAACAGCACAATTCAGTAAATCTTGATGTTGCATCAACAAATCATTTATTTACACAAACAATAATCAAGTTGCGAGGTGGACAAGAAACCTTTCTTCAACCTCACAATAACTGCTTACAAGTTAGCTGGCACTTGGCAAGCAATCACAATTTTCATTCATTTTCAAAGTTGATAAAAGACCAAAAATTACCTCAAAATAAACAAGCAAAAGAAATGTGTAAAACAATGAATGAGAGCACTACCTCAACTTCCATTCTAAAGTTGTTTTGCTCTAAATATAGGTCAACGGCTCTAAGGGCATTGGTAACACCCCCAGATGCTGATATATGATTATCTTTTATCATCACCATATCGAACAAACCCATCCTATGATTCCGACCTCCGCCAATTAATACCTACAAAAACAGATGTACACTCCTTTATAGAGAGAATTATGTGTAAAAATATAAATGTTTATTAATAAAATCAAGGAAGTGATTCAAAGTCCAGACCGCCCACTTATCCAATAAACGTAAACCTGGTGCAGTTTTCCTAGTCTCCAACATATATGCAGGGTATGCTGCATCTGCCATTGCCTGAAAGAACGAAAATATGTAATGCAGTTGAGAACTATAACAAAGATATGGCAGTTTCACTAATCTCTATGCCTAATGAAACCTGAGAAATTTTACCATCATTTTAATCAAATCAGAATTCGTAACAAATAAAATAATTTTTCATAATCATGTGTAGTTTGAACATTATGTTTACAAAATCACACGTAAGAAGCCATATTATCATCAACAATTTGTGAAACCAGTGGAGACAACATCTTGCTGGAGATATGCTCGAGTTGTTAGTTAAGTCCCCATCAAATTCAAAGGAACATTCTACCGGACAACTGTGATTGGGAAAGAATATCTGAGAGAAGGTTGTAATAGCACTTAATCAGAAGATTATGGACATGAGAACAAGGTAATTTGGGCATGTGACAAGAAAATCGAAAGGAGCTACAGAGAGAAGCAAACCAAATGGGAGATAGTCCAATCAAAAGGGACACAGAACCTAAGAGAACATTAAAAAATAGAACAGTTCGGCAAGAATTTTCTCTAGAAAGTTTTTCTGAAAATTTGGCTATTAAATGAGTCTAATGGAATTGATTGATTCATATAGCCGACCCCACATAGTAAGACAATTGTCATATGTTGCAAAGTTTCTAGTAAAAATTGCTTACGATGTATGGAGAGCCTAGAAAATAGGGATACTATCCTACAGCCTAGTGTGTCACGTTAAAAAATTTACAACTAGACTCAGGGCCATAGTTCTTTAGAGTGAACAATGCACTTGGAGAAATAGGTGGTCATAGTGCTAAGCATAATGCAAGTAATTTAAAATATCTTATAAAAATGAGATATTTTAATACCATTCAAAATGAAAACAATCAGCACCCAAAAGAGCTAATGTATACAAAAATAAGTATGTCTTGGGCCTCTTAGATGAAAAAGTGAAAAGGAAAGTTTTATCTAATAAATCCAGTTTGGCAGATCACATTCAGGGTGTTTTTAGTGGGGAAAATGTGGGAGAAATTTTCGTGGATTAATTTAACGTGATTTTTCCCATGCCAAACACACCCTAAGTTGTAACACCCTAGCTAGTTATTTACACTTAAATCGTAAGTAAAGCTCACTAGTTTGTTACTTCTCTACTGAATTACTTTTAGACTTACTTTTGAAAGTACAATTGTTACTAAAATATGGACCAATTTAAAACTTTTCTTTGTTTTGCAAATCTTGATTATGGAAACGTGAGCCGTACTTGTGTCACGACGAATTATACAAACTAAGGAAACTCGTACGCTTGAGAGAACATTTCAAAGACTTGATTTACATACATTCATTATCATTCACACATACACACCAAGTGGTCCAGGGTTTTACATACATCACAATTAAATAGATATACATATATACATCAAGTATAGCTACGCATGGGACTTGCAATGTAGCTACCCTTATCGCCTCATGAGGCAAAAGAAAAATAACACATATATATGTACGGGCCTAGTTCTAATGGACCATCTGCTCGCCATGATAGTCGTCTGCCTCGCGTAAGTTTCAGAACTTGGAAGTGATGTTCCCTATTCTTGCCATTGTCGGGAGTTGACTTTGCCATTGTGTCTGCTCAATGACTTCCCGTCCTATGATCTTCAGCATCCTCGCTTGAGGCTCTCAAAATGGAGTCATCTCTTAAATTCGCGTGGGGGTTCCGGACTCTGCGGCTCCTCCACAACATTCCATGTTGTCCTGGAACGATAAGTAAATGGGGGTGAGAACTTACGTCCTCAACGGAAATCCTGTGGGAACGACCTTTTCTTTATATTCACTTATGGTTCCGCAGGGTGTCTCTAAGTTATAAATTTAAAAAGTTAAGATGCCCTACTTCATTTTAGTACATACTAGTCCTGAGCAGCTTTATCTATTTACTAGGTGACGAGGAGGAAACTAATATTGTATTACCTACTTTTATGACATCGTGCTTTCTAATCTTAACCGCTTAAACATCTCGTGACGCTAGGTCACGCTTACTTGTACTTTACATAAACTCGTATGAAATACTCGTGATACTGAATTACGCTGTGTTTGCCCTATGGCATAAACATATATCATTTACTGAACTTAAACTTTTCACGTCTGAAACTCATGAATACCATGCATGCAGGGCCTAATAGGGGTCCTCTTATGCGTCCGTCAGGTTTTCCATCCTTCTTTCCTCCATGTACCCATCAGAATACGTCCTTCTTTTCCTTAGGTTGAGCTCGAACCAGTGTGGTAGCGACCCACAGACGCATTTAGTGTAAACATGTAACCACCCCCTGTGAGGTGGTTAGCGGATGCCCTGTGACATGCCGGAGGTGTTAATCTTGTTTTCTTAACATAACCATCCCCTGTGAGATGGTGAAGGGCTATCGAGTGATGTGCCAAAAGGGGATTTCCTAATCATTTTCTAATTATCCTTCCCATATTATACGTTGAAGGGATTGCCCTCACATAATCGCCTTTTCGTCGCATATCAGACGTTGAAGGGATTCGCCACCATATGACCGCCTTGCCACTGCATATCGGATGTTGAAGGGATTTGCCACCATGTGACCGCCTTGCCACCGGATATTGGACATCAAAGGGATTGCAGAGAGGGGGATTTCCAGACCATCCTCAGTGTAAACATTTTCTAGGCAAGGTCGAGCCGATTTGACCGAAAACCCACCTAAAGTCTCATTCAATTCTAAGGTTCATTTATTATCTTTTTAAACTTTAGTGTTTAACATTCTAGCGATCTAATCTAAGGTCACCCTAACTCTCCTAGTTGGCAACCCTTAGTTCCTCATAATGCATGTCAACGTTCAAATATAACATATAACAGATACAGCAAGCACATAATTCAACATGCAACCCTACACATTTCTACGACTGCATACACAGACATACAACAAGGAAGGTTTGTAAGTTTCGCTAGGCCATCTCTTTTACGACCAGGAAACTCCTAGTTTGGAATACTTTGATTTGGTTCCAGTCACTTTAATCCTATCCCAAATTCAAATTTACAAATCTTCTCAAATTCCCAACTTAACCCTCCAAAACTCACCTAACTCCCTTTTTACCCCAAAATTTCCAATCTTCTCAAAATTTTGTTTATCAAAAACCAAAAGGGTTCAATGACTCCACCCCAAGGTTTTTGATAGTTCTACACTCATTTTTCATGTTAGTAAACCCCGATTTTTAACCCACATTCTCAAAATTTCCATTTTTCCTTTTTTATTCCCAAAACGTCATTTTACCCAAAATCCCCGATTTTCTTCAAAATTTTAGTTATAAAAAACCCAAAGGTCCCAAGACTTTTGGCCCAGATTTATAGTTATGAAAAATTTTACTCATTTTTCATAAATTTCAGCCCAAGTTTTTGAAATTTCCGTTTTGCCCTTTTTCGCCCGAAAACATCGTTTTACTCAATTTACTCGAAAAATTCGTCGGGGGCTCCAAAAATTTTGAAACTCAACGCCCCCACTCAATTTTTAGTCTAGATTTCAAGAACGAGGTTAGTTTTTCCACTCAATTTACTCACCTAATGACTCGCGAACGTCCTTGCTTTTCCCTTACCTTTGAGACTCCTTAAAATCAGTGCTTTCATGGCTGTGACAGAGGGGCTGAATGTGGCGGAGGAGAGGATGGCGAGATGAGATAATGAATCGGTGATGATGATGGTGATGGTGATGCATGCATGTGTTTTTGATGAAGTGATAAATGGAGGGGATGGGTTCGGTTTGCCCACAAGGAGGCTATGATGAGGAGTTTGATTGGAGGATGTTGTTGATGATGGAGAAGATGGAAGAGCAGCTATCTTCGTGGGGGGGCTGAATTTGGGGGGAATTGGTGGCTAGGAGGATGAACAACTTGACGGTAGTGGCTCTCTTGTGGTGGTAGCCGTGAGCTTCTTGGAGAGGAGAAGAGGGCTGAAATATTCATGGAGGAGAGAGTTGGAAGCTGAAGGAACAGAGGCTGCCATGGCTGCTTGGTGTTGGAGAGAAAGCTTGAGAGCTTGGAGAAGAATTGGTCTTTGCATGTGTTTTGTTGTTTTTCTTTCAATTATGTTTTCTCATATTTGCAAGGCAATTACTTGCCTTCAAACTTTATGATCTGGCCGTGTGGCCAAGTGGTGAGGAGAGTCACATGAGTGGTGACACGTGTCACACCACGTGTAGTCATGCATGTGTGGTGACTAACGGGTGTCTCGTAGAGTTTCTGGATGTGATTCAGGTCGTTTTGGGACCCCAAAAAAAGGCGTTTTAATTTTGAAAAATCAAAATTAATTTAAAGTAGGTAAAATTATTTATTTTCCTTACAAAAGGGATTAAAAACTCATTTGGTCTTAAAAAGACCTCATATGAAAAAGGGAATGATCCAAGAGCTTTAAAGACCGCACGTAACGTCAAAACGGTTACTCGGGTTAGAAAAAGAGTAAATTTTTTCTAAGATGTTTATAATTTCGAATAAGGATTTTAAAGATTGTGGAAAAATATATTAATCCATTTCAAGACATTGCTCGTGTAGCCAGGCATGAATTTAGGGCAATTGAGGCCCATCAGTTGGCCAACGGGGCATTCCGGGGCTCACCGGGCAACTCAAGGCTTAGGGAAGGTTCTTCACCCTTTCTAAAACACCCGATTTACCTTTCTAATCACTTTAATGAGCCTCTATAGGTATAACTTTGATGCCGCGAGATGTATCGAAAGGGTTTATAAATATTTCTCGGCTCAGTGGCTTTTGTTTCAATAACAAGGAAACTGCGGCATAAGTTTTCAGATGCGTGTGCATCACTGAATGTAGCGAGAAGGATAAGAGAGTGAGGGATGGATGGTAATACGTCGATGGAGTTGTGAAAGTGTCGGTGAAGGAGATACGAGATTTTCATTGAGAATTTGGCTTGCGGTTGACATAAGGGAAAATTCTTGGTTAAGTTTGATGAGACTTAGAGAATTAGTTCCTCTAGTGATCTTCACACCCTTTCAACATAAAATGTTGAATGAGAAATGAACAAAGTAGTGACTCAGAGGCCTCAAGTAAAGAAAGAACAAGAAGGTTTTTCAAGAAACGACTTGGAAACTTAGAGAATTTTCAAAGGAAAACTTAAGGGGAAACACGTTCACTTTAATGGTAAATTGGCTTTGAATGGCCGGGTCTGGGGGATTCTAACTTAATGTATCTGAGGGAACTTGTAGAGACAAATTCCCAGAGTCACGCCCTATCGTTTCTCTCGACGGGTTTTGTTTTTATGGAGGTGGGGGAGGGTTAATGTATGAATGGGAGAAAAGAAAAGGAAATCGCTTGGATCCCTGAATGAAAGGGTCTTAACTTTCCATGTGAAATATGAAGAATTACGAGGCAAATGACATGATTACTCTTTAAAGGAGGTGGTGACACACACATGGCCGAATGGCCAAGTGTCCTGGGAAAAAAAGGTATTCTGAGATCATGCTCAAAATAGCGGAAAAAGGTGGGGTGTTACGTAAGTCTCAAGTGACATGATTGGAAAAATAGAGACTGCAGTAAGGGGCAACAGAAAGATCTCCAAAGCTTTGCAGCAAGCACTATTTGGCTGTTTTTCGTTTCGAACAAACATAACTAATGAATTCTCAAAGTATTCAAATAAAATAAGCAGTTCATTTCCTTGACAACTTCCAGTGAATTCAGAAGGTACTGACTGATGGATAAAAAGGATCAGACGATGGGGCTTATTGAATTGATTTAGGGTAGACTTGAAATAAAAACAACTGGGGCTGCACTGTTTTCCAGTTAGCAATGATGGACAAACTTCGTTTTTTCTTTTTTCTGGTACATTGTAGATGCAAACATTGAGGTAGACATGGGGGAATTTGTAGCTTGGTTGAGGATCAACCTCTGACAAAATCATCAGCCCAAAGCTAAAAAAGACTTGGGCTGGCGCAAAGTGAGCTACAAGCTTGTTGGTTTGACAAAGTGGTGCTATCTCACACAGCAAATCAGAATCACCAGACTAGACATATTGCATACCGCAATAGCCTTATGGACCTTTAAAAATGGCATATATTCATAAGCTAACCAATTTCACTGCAATCTATTCAGTAACTGTATGCATATTAAAGAATTGTTTGAAAAAGAAAAGATTTTAAAGTACCAAAGTACCTTTGTTAAAGTTGCAATGCCACTCATCCTCTGCATAAAGTTTAGCACTACCCTTTCAGCCACAACAATATTATGCGCCCGTCCTACACTTAAATTACTGAGGATCGATGCTACCTTTAAGAAATTATTTACAAACACACACTGTACTTTTCCCCGTTGCATTTGTAATTAAATCATTATCTTACCATGGACTTTTCCAAACTTTACTCCTTTAGGGATAAAATCCCCATCTTTCTTAGACCATTCCACCTGATGTTTGAAGGTAAACGAACAATAATTCAGCCAAGTACTCATACCACACATATAATGAAAAGACATCTGTTCATTGCTTTCATACCTTCAAAGAAGGATCAACCTCATGAAATATCATCTCGGCAAGTGCAATTCCTGCGATGATGCCATCCTCCTTTGCCAAGAAATAAGCTTCAACCTCCATGTCAAATGGAATGGTTGCCATGCACGTTATATCACCTACAGTTGAAACACTTCTATTTTTTGTTTTTTGGAAAAAATTGAAACACTTCTGTTATTCAAAGCTATGAATGCATTATAACTACGGAATAACAGTATGTATAAGTACTGTTTTTTATTTATTAATTCATTTTTTTCTCTTTTGCAAAAGCCCAACAACAACAAACAACAACTAAGCCTTTTCCCACTAAGTACGGTCAACCACATGGATCAGATGATGCTACAGTGTGCTAGGACTCATACAAACAAACACGAGTGCAACTCAACAACGCATAAATTCACAAAATTAAAAATAGGGAACAAACAAGACAGCTAGAGCAACAAACTTAGTAAAATGTTCGAGCATAAACCTCGATCTCCGGCATCTTCTGAAAGGGCTAATTTGATAATGCCTATCAAATCATAAGTCGGGTGCATGGGAGGCTTTATCGCAAAGGATTCGTAGGATATCCTAGAGTTAGTGATTTCTGTTGCAGACATTTTAACAACCCTTCTGCAGCTAAACGCAATTTAAACCAAAGTAATCAGTGCATGACTATTAATAAATGCCACAAGATACAAGTTCTCGTTCGTCAAGAATGGAGAAACAGCACAGAATGAAATAAGATAACCTTATATCATCCCATTTTCCGAAATGTTACAATTGAATAGACAAGCAGCGTTTATACGAGTTAATACAAATTTATTGAATTAGCTCTCAGAGAATTCTGAACTAGCTGAAGTTACAGATACCTGACTTCTGGTTTTCCTTGGAGTCTAAGCGAGAAGCTGTAAAAGATTTAAATTACAAAATTGTCAGAGAAGGCTTTGGAGATATAGCCCAATTTGCTACAAACATAATCCAAAGGTGATTCCCCACAACAAATAATTTCGGATATTTATGGTATCATATGTTTCGTAATCGTAAATTAGGAGTGAATTCGTCTCGAAAAATTGACAAAAAAAGGTAATATTATTTTTAGCCCTCACCACTGATGCTCTTACAGAGCAAAAAAGATGAGAAAAGAATTTCCATACCCAACTTTACTGTGGAACCTACTGAGGATTAGGAATAAAATAAAATAAAAAAGCCTACAACGTCGAAGCATTTGGCGACATTAAAAGGAAGCAGAGTGAGAAGTAAAGACCTGAGTGATGGAGAAAACCGTGTACTTCGCTCTCTGAACTGAAAGGCTTGTGGCAAGCAACCCAATCTGGAGCTCACAGCCATAATGAAAAGATAATTTCAATCTCTTTTCCCAATTACGAAAAAGTTGTGCGTTCTAAATTTCGTGGCTACAAGTTAGAGGGAATTTCAAAGCTATCTTTTGCTTTTATTCCCCACTGTAGCGAGGTGGTCCTCGGCTACGATTTGGGAATCAAAAAGTTCGTGAACTTGGTCCGAAGCAGCTATTACTGGTGAAGGTTTGGATTGGAGCATGCAAATAGGAAAGCATACTACAAAAATTTATAACTTTTTTTACGAGTAAATGTAAGAAATTTCATGCAAAAAAATAAATATATATATATATATATCTCTACCGGCTCTCACAAATTCAGAGCCATACATGGTGCCTTTTGTCATCATCCCAGAGATTAGGGCGATGTCTTATATTATCCCATACATTAGGGCGGTGTCTTATATATGTGAGTTTTTTACTCTTTTTGTCTCTGAGAAAAAACTATTTACTAAAATACTCCTGTTTACAAACTATTTCTCAAACTATCACGGTTTTGGCTGACGTGGCATCGATGCACTGCATGACGGGTCACGTCAGATTCGCCAATGAGGCTGGCGAATTCAGTGCAAATTCGCCAATGGGCATGGTGAATGTTGGCCAATTTCGCTTACAAGGTCAGTGAATCCTATTGAAATTCGTCACTAATGCTGGCGAATGGTTACTAAAATCGCCAACCGAGATGGCGAATTCAGGTTGAATTTGGCACCCGGTTTGGCGAATTCGTGGTTAATAGCATTAATAAATTATATTCAAGTATCCACACACGCAATGCACACAATATTGGTATACACACTATAAAATTGCTATACACACACACACACTATAAATTTACTACATAGTGGAATTTTGCTCATTTTAATAAGGAGGCAAAGTTAAAACAACATGTGAAAAATATGACTTCTCGAATAAGCTCCGAAAGCCCAAAAAATAATTTTTGCAAAAAGGTC
>QANU01087001.1:0-31160 GCA_003254905.1 Nissolia schottii | reverse complement strand
TGCTCCTCCATCGTGCTCCGTCGCTAATCCATCGTATGTATTTCATCCTTTGCTCAGAGATCCTTCCTACCAGGGTGCGTGGCCTCTGCATTGCTATCTGTGCTTTAGTGTTTTGGATTGGAGACATCATCATCACATACTCGCTTCCTGTGATGCTCAGTACTATGGGACTCACTGGTATCTTCGGTGTTTATGCTATTGTGTGTGTCATCTCCTAGATATTTGTGTTCGTGAAGGTTCCACAAACAAAGGGCATGTCCCTCGAAGTCATCACCGAATTCTTTGATGTCGGCTCGAAGCAAGCTACTTCTGTCAAGAATGAGTGGCATTGTTCTTTATATACATTTGCTATGTTGGTTGCTCAACACACCGCCTCTCTCTTGTGTTGATAGATTTTGCTTGTCATTAAGTTTATGTGGAGAAGGATATGTTATAGTTCAAACATATGCATTATGTATTATGTACTATGAATTGAACTTAGAACTCATATATTTCATCTTTATTTGTGCTTTGTTATGGAGTTAAAAGTATTTATGAATTTCAAGTTTTATTAAATATATTTTTGTAGCATAATAGTTTTTAAAAATATTTTTTATATTTTTTTAATAATAGGTAAAATCGTACGAGTTTACGATCTGGGTTTATGATCCGAGTTTAAGGAGGCTCCACGAGTTTACTTAAACTCTAGAGTTTGATAACCTTACTTCAAAGCTTGAGAGATCACACTTTTGTGAGACTTTTTTGCTACAGTTATATTTTATTTATTTTCTCCTTCTCGTTTTTCATTTGTGGGAAAGCAGTGCCTCCATGTAGCGTGTCAGGAAGCTTAGTACTCCTTAGCGGTCGGTCAACCATGTTAAGGTGAGTGGTTTTCTTCACGATCTATTTTAGACAATGTATTTATTTTTTTAAGTTATTTATTTATTTTAGCATTATTTTATTTCTGCATGTTTTATAAAATCCTAAGAGGTGAAATTTAATATTTTATTTATGAAGTTAGTTATTCTTTTATTTGATTAGTTATTTTCTCATGATTATTTATTTAGAAATTCTTTGTTTATAAAGTAGATATTTACGAAGCTATTTTAGAAAATCATAAAATTATTTTAGAACTACATGAGGCCATATATTTTACTGCATTAGATATATTCATATTTTCCTATACAGTCATATTCCTGTATAGTATAGGAAAATATAACATAGTAGATATTATGTAGAAAATATGTTTATTATGGTGCATGAATGATTTTTTGTGTTTTTGAGTTAGAAAAATGTATTATAGTGATTGTTGGAACCTGTGGGAAGCATAAATGATTTTTCAATGAGAAAATGTGAGAAACAGGCAAGAAACTACGCTATGAATGAGTCTGACGCAAGGTCATTCAAATGACGACCAAGCATAGTCATTTGAATGACCTTGAAATTTCACTCATCCAGGAGGACCTAGTCATGGTCATTCAAATGACTCATAAATTTTACTAACAAAGAGCAAAGTTTTCATGCCATTCGAATGACTGAGCTTTGTTATTCGAATGATTCATTAATTTTTCAACCCGAGAGCCAAGTTTCAGTGTCATTCGAATGAACAGCCTTGGTCATTTGAATGACCACCGAGAAACACAAGTTTCAGCTTACTACATGTTCCAACAAGTAGTAGATCACCATACCTTATGTAAGAAAATGCTATGTGATGACTTGTGGATGGTACATATGTATTATGATGCATCATGAGGAAAGGGTTATCACTAAGATATTAGTACAACCTTAGATAACTAGATAAACGATCACCTAATGATGACAAGCTCATAATTGAACATATGAAATCAATGAAGGTTATAAGAAGGTGCCAGCCACCATGGGCTCGGAATACCTTGAAGACAGAACTTAGTTATATGGATAGGAAATCCCCTCACTTGGCACAACTACGGACACACCTCTTAGACACGAGCATAAAAGAATATGACATCATGACATGTTAAGACACGGATATGATATCATGGCATGTTAAGACACGGATATGACATCATGACATGTTAAGACACAGATATGACATCATGACACGTTAAGACACGGATATGACATCATGACATATTAATACACGTAAATAAAATGATATGACATCATGCATGTTAAAACACGTAAATTCAAGGATATGACATCATGACTCCACCCCTGGCCGCAGGCCCTTCACCACCCTGTAAAAAGGGATGGTTACTTACATGAAATACGTTAGCGCTAAAAGCGTACATGGTATGAGCTCTGCCATTAAAAGGATACGGAATAGGTTGTACACCAGAAAGGGGCAACAGTCCCACTGGGGTACAAAGGGGAAAGGACCTAATATGACACGGAGGACGCTATTACATGGCAAGTGGAATCCCTCATGCATGCTATATGTGATACATGTACAGGATATGTATATGAACAGGCAACGTCAAGAAACAAAGGTTTTACTAGACGACTATCTAGAAGGGTACGCGATACGAGGATAGCATAGGATTCGAGAATACGATAACTTTTCCTGCGATAGGTAAAGAAAAGATTAGAACTCCCCAATCACCTAGTAATCTAGATAAGGTTGCTCAGGACTAGAACGGATAATAACAAGTAGGGATTTAGTATAATTGTACCACCTAGAGACCCCCTGAGCAGTGGAACCATAATTGAAGTGAAAACGAGTAGTTACGCCTCGAAGGACTCCACTGAGGACACAACGTTCTCACCCACACTCCTTTATGGTTCCAGGCGGCCACTATTGGTATACCTAGGAGGACGAGGCAACGCAGGACGACTTGAGGTCTCGGAGCCGGAAGGTCCCCGAGAAACAACAGGAGCTATCCTTTTTCATCCACGTAGGACGGCGATTATTGTTTTGTATTCTGTAACAGTTAAATGGCCTAGATCAACCATTAACGATTATGTGCATTATGTGTAATTATGTATTATTACTCAAATGTGTAATTGTGTTATGGACCAGGTGATTGTATACACACACACACACACACACACATATATATCATGAAATATTCTGTATGAATATCCAATAGATTAGTTATCGCTTAAGTCCATTGGGACTATATCGCTTGCATACACATATGCTTTCTTGATCACGCATGACTCATAATTTAGAAAGAAAAGGAATACTGTTTCAAAATTGTCCATATTTTCGAGTAAGAAATATTTGCAAAGCTAAAAGTGGGGAGCTAGAAGTAACCCAACCTAAGCAGATAACAACTCTGTGAGCATTGCTTATAACTATAGCATAAGCAGTTAGCAGGGGTGTTACACGAGACGTGCCTTCTCCTTTTTTTTTTTCCCTCTTCTCTTCTAAGGGTCGTTACAAATTTTAAAAAGGGGAAACAAAAACTATTAATTGGGATAGTTACGAGACAAATAAAAAGTTTTATCCCAAAAAAAATTCAAACAATTATAAAAAAAAAATGGTGAGAATGCACTAAAGAAAAAATGATGACAACCCTTTCAAAAGCGCTCACAATAACAAGAAGAAAAATAAAATAAAGAGTAGGGTTCATTCATTCCAACTCAAACAAACTTTAATTCACCTTAATAACTAAAAAAAGTTTAATTACTATTCCTGTCTTTGTAAAGTTTTTTAAACTATCATCAAGTCAAATTATTTTATATGAATGATTTTTTAAATAGTGGATGAGAGAGTAAACTATTATCACTTATATGACTAAATTTGAAAGGAAAACAAAAAAATTGCGATTAAACTGAAAAAAAAACAACTTTAATTTAATTGAAAAATAGATAAAACGAACTTTCAAAATGTAACATTTTGTAGACTGAAGCGCGGATTTGAGAAACTTTGACCACCAATTTTAATTATATTTTTCTTTTACAAATTCCTTTATTTATTTATTTTTCTATCATGTTACTAACTGCGGAAAAAAGAAAAAATAAGAGCAAAAAGAGCGTCCATTTTCCTTCGTTTTCCCGAGAAAGTGGAACAAAACGCTGACCGGAATTCAGGAACATACATCATCCCGCAGAAAATCTCCAATACGCGATTTCGATCCACAAACGATTCATTCCTAATTCTCCGAAACCCCAATCCACTGCCCCATTCTCTTCATTCCCCCGTGTTTTTTCCCCCGTTATCCAATCTCAATCGCTACCACCTTCTGATTTGTGCACAACACACCCATCTGAATTCGCGCAAAACGGGACAATCTGAAATGGATTTGGTTCGTTGAATGCTACAGGTCGAAGAATGGAAAAGGACGCGTGGAAAGAGCAGAACAATGGGTTCCATGATATTGTGTTTTCTTTTGGTTGTGATCCTCCAAGTAGAGAGCGAAGCCCCGCGCTGCCTTTATCGCCTCCTAAACTTGGCTACATTGAGCACCCTGTCTCCAAATTGGACACTCTGGCTGGCATTGCAATCAAGTATGGTGTTGAGGTATTTTCATTTATTTATTTTTTGTTAACCTTCATTCTCCGTAACGTACCAGCTTGACTATAATTGTCTGTTAATAGCCGATGGGGGTTTGGTCGACCCGAATTAGTCAAGGCTAAGCCTTGGATACCGAACAGGCAACCTAAAAAAAAGTAATTGTCTTTTGATAAAATTAAAGCTGGGCCCATTGGTCCTTGAGAATATAAAGATAAATAAATTAGTTATGATGTGCCTGACAGTTAAAAATATCAGTCACATTAGTCTTTGACAGGTTAATCCTTCTAAGGGAATAGTATGATTGTACCTTTTTTGGTGACCAATGTAGCTAACGTTAAATCCGTCAGGCATCACAGTTATGTATGGTGGTTTTTTCTTTTTATTTGGAGGGTGAGGGTGAGGGTGAGGGTGGGGGGGTGTTGGGTGAATTTGATGTTGTTGAAACGGTGACGTATACATGCAATTTTTGTGCTTGTTTGTGGCAGGTGGGTGCACCCTCTTTCATATGGTAATCCTTGTGAAATCTCTTACGTTTGGAAAATTAGTAATGTTACTTGTATAACATAAATATATCTAACAACATCTAACAAAATAGGATAATTATTACTGAATTTTTCTATATGCATGGACACAGTTTTTTAAATATTACTCATTACTTTGTTTTGTAAGGTTTGTTTCTTTGTTTTTTTGGATATTGTTGGATGTTTTTGAGTTGTGTAAATAACATTACTCATTGGAAAATTTAGGAGAAACATTATGCTAGAGTTGAGAGAATAATGTTAAAATTTTATAGACTCTTGGATGAATAGTTAGGTCTTACCAGTTTATTTTGTCTAGCTACCGCCATTTTTTTCTGTTAAATATTTTGGCAGAAATTTGTTGCCAGAATTTATTGTGAGTATTTTTTGACAGAAATTTGTTGCAAGAATCTCCACATTGCACATTGTTCTGGCAAATTAATTTTGACTAAGAATCTGACTTTCTAGCATTTTTCTTCGGGAAGAAACCCAGAGAAACAGATAATAAAAGCCTTTTTTTCTAGTAGTCTTTTTTCTAGTAGTCTTTGTTTCATTATCTTTGTTCTCATGCTCTTTTTTATTTTGGCTTGAGCGTTTGCTGAAGTGTTTACTCATTTATGTTGGTATCATTGTTGGTGAAACAAAATTTTCCTTGACTACTTTACAAGGGAGGGAAACATTGTGCTGAAATCTTATTTCTTAAGTTAACTTCCCTTTTCAGTTTGAGTTACCTAATGGAATTATAATATCTTCAGCTCCTTATGATTTGTGAAATTGTAGGTTGCAGATATTAAAAAGTTGAATGGCCTTGTTACGGACCATCAGATGTTCGCACTTAAAACTATCCACATTCCACTACCTGGAAGGCACCCTCCATCTCCTTGTTTATCAAATGGTTCCAGTACTACGGGGTATGTTTATCTCTGTTGGATTAAGGAACAAAATTAATACAAGAAGCCATGTCTTAATCTTTTTAGTGTTAGTTATTATTAAAATTTTTGAAAAGGATCTTGTATGAAATAAAGAGCTTCAGGGGTTGACGGGGTGTGAGGAACGATGATAATTTGGGGCTTACCTTCAATTGGAATTTTCTTAGGGAGTTTGATACTGTGACCATAATTTGGGCACAAGACATGACTATGAAGTTGAAAATGAAATTCTATCATATATCTTTTCAAATTCAAGCACAGGTTTTTACGTTGTATCTATATTAGTGTAAAACCTTTTACACTATTATTAAACAAAACAATGCCACATTATTGTAGAAATTGTTGTTTGTGCTTGTAGGGAAGGCTTTTATCAGTTTTTTATTTATTTATTTATTTTTTTAACTATTTGACAACATATTGTTCACCAATTTTGTAAAACTCTTTATGCTGCCCTTGGATCAAAATGAATATCCTTACTTTTTATTGTATCAGTAGGTTAAATTCATTTACTATCGAATTTTTTTTATCCATAGTTTCATACAAATTACAGATATTCCCTTTTAATTGTTCTATTATCTTATAACCAAAATCTTCAATCATATCATGCTTATTGTCTTCATTTATAAGTGATTATCCATGATTTACTCTCTCTTTTTCTAGACCATTACAATGTTAGACTTCTGTATTGGTCATTTTCAAGATTGTCATTTTGTTAACTGTGATTTTGCCAATCTACTCTGTGTTTCTGCAGAAGTTTAGTTTGTAATAATGCAGTTGACGTGTTAGGTTGTCATTTGTCCAACTGATTAAATATTGGATTTAAGTACAGGAACTGTAATGTGATGCTTCCGGATAAAATGAGGCAATTGTTCCCCTCCAAAAAAAACATAAAAACGAGGCAATTGTTGGGGAAATCAGGATTGCATAAAATACAATCTACCATTGTAAAATGAGATGTTGATGGTAGTTGGTCTTAGGAAATTAAAATGATGGAGTCACATGGCATTCGTGGACTTTAATTCTTGGAGTGGGTTCTATTAGAGGCAGATTTATTCCTCTGTTTCTTGAATGCTGCTATTTAGCTAATGCGCACTAATTAATTATGCTTCAATGGTTTCCTCCGGACCATGTAATATTCGTGTTATATTCTGTCATTTTTATTCAATTTCATACCACATAAGTTGCCAGAGGTTATACTATGAACATAAATCAGGCTTGTGTTAAAATCTCAGAAAAATTCGCTACACGTTATAACGTTCCTTGTGTTTGTCAGTTTCAATGCATAATTTGTTCCTTATACAATTACTTCTAAGCCGTTCGTCTAAATCGCTGATGAACTTGGATCTTGTTCCTTCAGGCCTGGTAGCTCTGACCACAGTCCCCCTGATCATGCACAATGTGAACTGTTTGAATCGTTCCAGTCCTTGAGAATCAAGTCTTCCGAGAGAAAGGTCTCGCAAGGCATGAGCTCCTCACAGGGTTACTATGGACTTAAAGCGGCCTCTAATCCCTCAGAAAATGGCCTGCCTAAGCCTGTCCAGCTTCTGAGTCATCACCGGAAATCTAAGAGTTTGGTCAATGTAATTTTGGAAGAGATCATGGAGAAGTGTGATGCCAAACCAGCAGAAGGAGCCCTGGAAGCCGACTCGGACAAACAGAATGCTAAACTCATCCGCAGGCGTCAGAAATCTGAAGCTGACTTTACCAGGATACCAGAGTTGCTCATGAAGGAGGATATTAGCAGCAGTGCTGGCCTTCCATCAAGAACAGGAAAGGGCTTAGCTCTGAGACAGAAAGCGGCCATCCGAACCGCATTGTCTAACGATCCTGAATCAAGTGGTTTGAGCCCTGTGGCAATAAGTACGGGGGATGCTTCTCTAACTCATGGGTCATGCAGTGTGAGGAAATCATCAAGTACATCTTGTTTACAGGTTTTGCCAAAGCCAGTCACTAGTCGAAGAAATAAAGCTGCACTGGACTGAAATGTAGTAACTTATCAAAACAAATTTTGATCCCTTTTGTCAGATTATCAAAACAACGTGTAGATTGCAGGAAGTAAATCGATGCCTGAAGGAAAAGAAAATATCACATTTTATTTCTCTCTGAACTGGGCGCACCATTTTTATGCCAGAAATTACTTCAACCTATTTATTAAAATAGTGAGAATGCAGGAGTGAAAGGACACGGCTTCCCCAACCTTAGCATTCACCTATTTTTGTATAGTGATGCACTGATATGCTGTTGCAATTTGACTTCTCAAACCTTTAGAAATTGGTTCAGTTCATTTCGGAAGTTCCTTCTACCCTTGTGCATATTGAACTGTCGAAATTTACGTGGTTACAGTTACATTGCGTCGTTAACCATTACTCCCGTTAACAAAATTCGACACAGTTGATAAATGACTGAGTTTCATAAACTTTTGGTCAAAGGTTCAATTCTTGACGTTGTGTATGAAAAATGTCTTATTGGGAGGTTATAATAGCCATTTCATATATATATATATATACATACACATATTTATTGAAAATTTAAAATTTAGGGATGACCGATGTTAATGCAATAATCTTATATTCTTATCTATACATATAATAAAGAGAATTCTAAAAAAAATTGTCATTTAGTGTTCAATATTTTTTTTCATTTTTACCATTTTATAACTAGATTTTTCTTTGGGTTAAATATGCTTTTAGTTCTTTATAAATTTTGAATTTTGTATTTTACTCCTCATTATTTTTTTCCCTAACAATTGTCCTTCATAATTTTTTAGTTTCTGGAATCATTTTAAGCCATTAATTGTTGACATGACCAATAACTTGGCCACGTGGTAGGTCATGTGTCATACACGTGACACGATTAACCCAAGCATTGCTTCCTCTAGTTACTTTTGCATTGCTTTCAACGTACGCTTACTGCCTTCTTCTTCTCTACTACAACTCCGTGTGTTGTCGCTCCCGCCTGTTAGCAAAACAATCTCACCCACTTGCGACATGCTTATCTCCTAATTGTCACATCAATAGTTAACGGCTTAGCATGATGACATGGACTAAAACCTTACAAAAAAAATTTTATGAGGGACGATTTTTAGCAAAAAAATTTATGAGTAAAACACACAATTTAAAATTTATGAGAGACTAAAAATAAATTTAACCCTTTTTCTTTTCATCTTTCAATTTTTCTCACAAAATATAACTATTCATTTTCTATTTCGTATTCTAATCACCACCTACGTTCTTTTACATTGTCTTTTAATCTTTTTATTTGTCCATCTCACTCCTACTTTTTTCTTTCCTTTTTACACATTCATATCTCATCAAGAATTTTGTAATTAGCAATCCATAAAAATGTTAGATTGCCAGCCGCCAAGTGCTTGCAACTTGCTTGTATAAGTTAAGGGATATAGATGTAATCTAAAATACTGAAAGGGAGGTAAGTGTAATAATAAAGAACTTTAAGGAAGGTTGATGTAATTCTCTTTTTTATATATTAACACGCCCCTTTGAGCAAGAGTCCTTTTCAAGCGTGGACAGTTGAGTAATCGAACTCTAGATGACTTGCTAAAATTCTGTTTTATTTAGAAGAATGGGGCCGACAGAAATCAAACACTAGACAACTTGGTCATAAAGAGTTTGATATCATGTCATCTTTATCAAAAGGAAGCAACTGAGTAAAGGTGACTAAACGATTTTATATATTAACACATTATAAAGAAAAATGATAAGATTATAACATTTCATTTTTCTGTAAATCAGAATATTGTCTTTTAGTACGGTAAGTTGAATTATATTGGTAACTAGGCATATGTTTTAACTACACAACCACATAGTAAAATATAGGATTTAATTTGAATGTACTGATAGTGTAAATGAGTTTTATACTGCCATCCAATCATATATTGACAAATCTACAAACAAGGTTGACTATCACACTCACTCCTTAAAAGGTCATCTAAACAAAATATGTTGATTGGTTGACTGTGTAAAATATTTTACACTATTAGTGTATCAAAATTAAGCTCTAAAATATAATATTATAGTAAATTAATAAGACAAAATAGTTCAGCCAACTCACAGGACGAAATAACAATTACTTTATCTAACAATCCACTGTCAGTCAAGCTAAGTCAAAGCTTGGGCTAGAGAACCAAAGAAGGGGGTCTCAGCTCCAATTCCCATATATTTAGGATGTTGTCATCCTTATTCTACGTTGATTCCAAAACTTCTAACAGTTGTCAATCGGAGTTACGATTTAAAAGTTAGGTTCTAGCCTGCTTGCTTTTAGGGTACACTCTGTCTCTGCCTGAGGTCCCCAGAGACCAAATATCCATGTGGGCCCCACTCTCTCAATGTTTTGAAAATAACTAGTTTTTTTAGTCACTATACAACATGGAAAAGTCAAAACGTTACCTTTTCACTTTTTCTAATGCACCTCGCATCGCCCGCCGTTCTTTCTATGACTTTATGTATTTAACAAGACACATTTCCCCCACCTTTTTCCCCAATCTGTGACTCCTTCTCTACTCTCACCCTTTATTTTATTTTCCTTTTCATTTCATTCATTTTAAGAGAAAAACTCTAAGTCTTCTCCTCTCAAAACTCTCTATTCTTTCTCCAAAAAACTCCATACCACCATCACTAAGAGCTCTAAATCCATGGCCTTCTGCTTCCCACTAAGACCATCATACACTTCTCTAATCATACTGCTCCATTCAAAAAAGTTGAAGCCCCCATCATCCTCTACACATTCATACCATCGGTTTCGCATTTAGGTAGGTTTTTACACACTTATGTGCTTCTAATGCTTGCCTCTGTTTGATATATTATATATTTGATATGCCTATGATTATGTTTAATTATGTGTCATTTTAGAATAATGAATATTTTTGTATGTTGAACTCATGCATACGGATATATCATAATTCATTATATAAGTGTGTTATATGATTAACTAAATTGATAAGTATTATTATTGATGCATGTGACGTTAGAGAAATGTTCATAAGACTTTGAAAAGAATAACACATACAATTTAAGTCCTCAATTGAGGCACTATCCATAAGACATTTTGATAACAATCTTATAAGAACTAAGGTTATATATGAAGCTTCTTTTCAAAGGAGCGAGTCCTTCGGGCCATTGTAGTTAGCTGGTTACTTTGACTAACCTTCTTGTTGATTTGGGGGTGGTACACCCAAGGTGCCAGGTGTACTAGAAGGAGAACTAATGATGCTCTTGGGTTAGTACAGTTAGATAGTCACTTCAAAAATCGTAAATCATTAGTTAATACTGATGCATGTGTCGTCCAAAATATATGTGGTTTACTACCACGGATTGAGCTCAACTCCAAATAAAAAAATGTTTTATACCCCTGGGTGGTGACCATTTCCCTAGGTATACTAAAGGGAAATAATATGGTAACAGGCAAGATTGTAAAATCAACCCCCGCTTGGCCATGATGATGCTCAGACTTCGAGACACACCCCCACTAGGGCTGTCAAAATAGACCCAGTACGTTTACCAAGTTAAATGAACAGATTTTACATGCAAAAAATAGGTCGCAAAAATTTGAAAAAAATTGAACTGACCCGTTTAAGCCTGACCTGTTTGGCTCGCAACTGGCCCGTGAGCTTGTGAAAATTTTTAAATAATTTTTTTTGAATTTTTTGAATATTTTTGAATATTTTAATTTTTTTTAAAAAAATAAACAGACTAGTAGGCGGCCCGTTTAGGCCCGCGGACCGACCATAAACGAGCCAGACCTTAAAAATATGCATATTTTTAGCCCGGCCCATTTAGGCTCACGGACCTAAACGGGCGGACCATAAACGGGCGGGCCATAAACGGGTGAGCCGGTCCGTTTTGCCAGCCCTAACCCCCACTAAGTCCAGAAGCCCTAACTGTTAAGTGACCATATAGCTCGTCCTTGGATGACAACATAAGCACAAGGGTTATAAAGGTAAACCCAAACTTGCCCCCAATTGGCATCAAGTTGGGGGCATTGTAACTTGCTAAATATTAAACCCAATCCCCAAAGACCCAATTTGCCCATCCAAGATGACACTAACCAAGGCTGAAACGAATCACGAGCTTGGTTCAGAGTTACTTTGTAACGACATGCTTATATATGCACAAAACCCAAAGACTATTAGGCATCTTAAATTCAAGTTATTCAAGCACACCACCGTTGACAAAGGAGTAACTCGTTCCTCACTCAATTTACTTGTGAACACTGGCCAATTTCAATTACTTAGTGCATTTCAAAACCAACCATTAACAAAGTCTTCTGTTCTCAAAAATCTACGATTAACGTGTTTCCAAATAACAATAGAAATAAAAGTTACTATGAAAACTACAATTTGAAACAAATCAACGAGACTAGAAACACTATAAACCTGTAAGACCACGATGCTTCTTACTTCTGAGAAAACAAAGATATATAGTTTTAAAAAAAAATAAAATTAGTAGTTTGGTACCCGTGGTCACGAATGGACCAAAAAATCATCGGCTAAATCTCACCATTCCAATGAAAAAAGCTAAAGGGTTATGCACAAGTTCTGTACCCGTGGTCGGCAACCACAAAAACTGAATCTTGTTTCACCGAATATTTTCCCATACTTTGTATCTAATTTCTCAACCCCAAATCCCCAGTATTATACATGGCTCGTTTTTCTTCCACAAGACACATCTAGCCCATGGTTCACCGAGAACATCACAACCTGAAATTTGAGCACAGAAATGTCATTATTCCGTAAATAGAATGGACGTCCCTTGAAACAGACATTGCAGACAAATATTATTCCAGAAGAGTTCTGGTATCTGGAGACAGGTTTTGGAATGTCGTCGACACAAGACTCCAGTGCAAATAATAGCCAGGGATTTAACGTTCATGATTGGGGAATCAGATTGCTGCAGGTTGTAGGTGAGAATGTTGTCAACTGATGAAATTCCCCACTAATTTTCATACAAATCCCAAGCTGATGACAGCATTATCACTTACCACCGGCAGTCACCCAATTGCTCAGTTATTTGCACATGAACCCCCTATGCCGATGGACGTGAAAAAGTATTTACAAATATCATTTCTCACTAAAAACAGCCTAGATGGTTGAAGGAAGATAGTACAACAACAAAGCCTTTTACCACCGTGAACGGTTGGCTATATGGATCAATCTTCCCTCAAAAGTCATATATTATGGCATTCAACACCAGCCGCTTTCATAAATTATTTGCACATGAAGACAGGTAAAACGAAAAGGGCACATAGGATTATAGAAAAGAAACTCAGGTTCAAATCACTATAAAAGGTGGGGGTTTACTCAGGTTCAAATCACTATAAAAGGTGGGTTCGCCTTTGTGCCATCTAAACAAGTACCACACAGGATTAAAATCTACTGAGACGCAACATCCTTGACAAAGCATAAATACGAAACTTCTACAGATGTTCTTTATGCTTTAGAATTTATTCTTTTTTTGGGGGATAAAACTTTTTTCTTTAGAAATTTAGACAGCTGTTTCGCCAACCTCCTCAAATTTCAAAAATACAGATACAATGACAAAAAGAAGTACATAAATATTTACTTGCTTTAAAGCTTACCATTATAGAACAAAAAAATATTTTTCTTTACTTACCATTATAGAACAAAAATTAGGGTAGCTGAGCTAGAAACTCAACCCCCTGTAGTAGGTCTTCCTTTCACCACTAAATCATCAGCTGAGTAGTAATCAGCTATGAGACGGTACATATAAGATGGGTTATGCCCTCCTCTGAGAAGTAATTTCAAAAACAGCAAATGTAGAAAAAGAAACCAATTAGTAAACTCGTCTTAAAAAGTCGTTTGTGGAAAACTAGTTTTCTCAATCCGATTCAGTTTAACTTACGTGTCAGTAATAAAGAGACTAACAAGTTTAGGTTGCACATAATCAAATGTTGGATTAATGACGTGAAGAGAGCCAGCACCACTTGCATAATCCATGCAATCTGAGAATTCCCCAAAGTCAAGAAGCTCAGAGGGGGATCTCAGCTCATTCAGTAGGACTTCAGGATTGTGTGGATACAAAGGGCACAACTGTCAACAAAGATAAAGCAATTTTCAACAAAAGATGAACAGTTTGTAACCAAAATTATGAAGCAGATCAGAATTTAATTCCACCACAAGATTATGATACTAAGTTGTCTTACAAGCAATTAATGGAAAGCCTGGATGTAATGAAAACATATTTATTGTAATTTTATCACAATCAGGACACAATCACACAAATAAATAAATTACCAAGAAGCAGATTTCATTTCATCATACAAATATCATAAATTCCAAATTTATAGACTCTACAGTTTGTTCAATCAATCGGGTCAAGAATATCTGAACCACTTTGAACAGCTAGAGATATCCCGGCCTACTTACGTTCATTAAAGATCATATGTATATACAGCCTCCTGGAGTAAAATTAAGCTAAGTTCAATATTGTATTCAGTACCTTCAATTTCCCATAATACATTTTTTTAAACACCTAAAGAATTTGGGTTTCTACAAAATTTGTAGAATTGGAATTATCAAGGTTCACATGGCTATCTATTAGAAATTCCATGCTTCACTTTGACCTAATAAAATTTAAGCACGACTCAAGACCAATAGCAAAAAAAATTACAAGTTTATTCTTTTACAATTATATTTCGAAGATTTTGTATTTTTTAATTGCAAAGTCATTGAAATCATGCCTCTTCTTCCTGGTTAACCTTTTAATGCAAGATGTCTAAAACAGTCTAAAGTCTAGCCAAGGAACATAATGTAATGAGACAGAGACATTTATAGGGTGGCCGTTCACAGCTGGTTAACTCATTCTACTTCATCCTTTTCTCCTGCAGCTGCGAGAACTGTGACGAAACCGAGCTCCCCTCCCCTGATTAAGACGGAGCTTGGTGAATTCAACAATAGGTTTAAAATTATTTAAAACTTACCAGTTCCATCTATCCTTATAAATTTGAATTAATTTCTAATCATACTTACTTTGCCTAAAATTTAGTTTTGAACTATCAAATATTGTTTGGTGATTCATTTTGAAAATTCATAAAAATAAATTACAAGAGCCACATTCATAATTTTTATTTTCTTTTTGAGGTTCAACAAGAACAAACTAAGCCTTGTCCCACTAAGTGAGGTAAGCTACATGGATCAAACAACACCATAGTGTTTTGTCATAGACCATGTTCATATTCAAACCATTAATAGTTAGATCTCTTCTAATGATTTCATCTATAGTTGGTATAGGTCTTTTTTTGGGGGGATAAAGGAAGAATTTTATTAAGAGAAGAAAATTACAGAAAGTAAGAGTATAAGAGGATAATAAAGAAAGGAGAACATAAACCCAAAAACAAAAATTATCAATGGAGTAGAGCTTTCCAATCTCTCAAAATATGTGAGGGAAAATCCTCTAAAAAGGTGCCTAAGAAATAGTAGTCCTGAACATTAAAAAAATTCTAGATAAGGCCATTTGAGTAAAAAAAGAAAGACGGTATAAACGAGGAAAAGAAAAACTAAAAGAAGAGTCCCCTACCTAGTCCTCCCAAAAGATCAAACAAGAACAATTCCCCACCTGCAAGGAAAGAAAAGGCCGGGAAGTAGAATAACATTGGGATATAAATTTCCAGTAACTATAATGAGAAGCAAGAGATGCAGATTTAGCATCCCATCCATTCTTGTCCAAGACATACTTACTCTTGATCACCTGATTCCATAGAAAGTGTGGCTATAAAGGAAAGTGCCATAGACAATTAGTTGCCAAAGTCATATTTTTAGAAACCAAATTGTTAAAACCCAAACCTCCTCCTTTCTTTGCATGACAACATACTTCCCAACTAACCAGATGATCATGTTTCAAATCCAAAGCACGTAACTAAAAAAAGTCCCACATAATCTTTTCAATGGATTTGACTACACCCACAGGTAAGCGGCACAAACATAAGAAGGAAAGGGGTTTGTACACTAGAAAGGCAAGACTGAACAAGGGTGATCCAACCCCTTAGAGAAAAAATAAGCCCCTTTTCCAACTTCCAAGGTGCTTGTAGATCTTTTCCACAACATGATCCCAAAAAGAAGCGGAACCAGGGTTTGTACCTAAAGGAACACCTAAGTAAGCAAGAGGCCACTCTAAAGTTTGACAACATGTTAATGAAGCCATGGCAGAGAGGGTTTGAGAGACAACATTAACACCAGCTATACTGTTAGTAGATAGATTAATTTTCAACCCAGAGGCTATTTCCAAAATTTGAAGCAAGAGGACACTCACCAAACCATCCTTAATTAAGGCTTATCTAGGAACAAAATGGTATCATTAGCAAACTGCAAATGGGATACCTCAATCCCTTTGAGTCCCACTTTGACACCCACTTTGACACCTTTAACTAACCCATTATCTATCGCTCTAGAAAGCAAGTGACTAAGGACATATATTACCAAAGTGAACAGAAAAGGGGATAACGTATCTCCTTGCCTCAAGCCTCTTTGACGTCACAACCAAGCTTTTGACTCACCATTAACAATTACTAAGAAAGTGCTCGAAGTAAGACAACCTAAAATCCAATTTCTCCACCTTGGGCCAACCCCTTTAAGCACCTTGTCCAATTACTCCAACTACCCTGTCATAGCCTTCCTAAAAATCCAACTTGAAAACAAGACCTTGCTTACATTTTGTTCATATCATCCATCAGTTCATAGGCGACTATCAAAACAACATCTAAGATTTGTCTTCCTACAATAAAAGCACTATGGTTCTCTAAAATGGTATCTCCTAAACCTCAGTCAAGCGAAGAGAAAGAACCTTAGTTATGAACTTTCACAGACCAGTAACAAGACTGATTGGTCTAAAATCTTCAACTCTAATCGAAGTATCTTTCTTAAGAAGCAGAAAGATGAAAGTAGAATTTAATGTTAACTCCAATCCTTTCATTCCTAGGAACTCATCAAACACTCTCAAAAGGTCAACTTTAACGACATCCCAACAATCTTTAAAAGGCAAAAAAACAAAAAAAAAAAAACAAGAATAAAACCATTTGGACCCAGTGCCTTATCTTTATCCAAACCCCAAACAACCTTTCTTACTTCCTCTTCTGCAAAAGGTCTCTCCAAAAAAGTAACCTTATCGTAAATAATAGCAAACCAATCGAGACCTTCAATGAAAGGTCTAGAGTGGTTTTCCTCCGAGTATTATTCTTTATAGAACCTTGTGATCGCTATAATAATAAGACCACTTTCTAATAATCCAACCATCCCCAATGTCCAACCCCTTAATCAAACTTTCCTTTTTCTCCCAAAATTCAATTTATGAAAAGCATATAATTCACATCTTCTTCCTTAGAACCTCCTCAAACTCATCTACCTGAGAGATCTTTTTCTTTTTCTCTCTGCCTTCACTTAGAAATGAGGCCATCTATATACAATCCACATTTAATCTTTTTAACTCTAATTCCCCAAACACTTCCCGATTCCAAACTTTCAATCTTTCGTTATGGCCTTCTAACTTTTTCATGAACTTTGGAACGTGCTGCCCTAGTCTGGGCCAAGTTAGGGAGCAATTTGGTCTTGGGCCTTTAGTGTAAACTTTAAAAGATTGAATGACTACTTAACAATATTTTTGTTATTGTATTTTTTATCACTTTTCCCCATCTAAAATAATTAATTAAGCATTAATTTACCCCCTCTCTCTTATCTTGTCCTCTAATCTCCATCCACTTATTCCTCGCTGCCACTAAATCAGAACCACCACCAACCACTGTTCCATCCACCGTCCCTTGCTCCGATCTCATCCCAAACACCTGGTTCCTTGTCGACCCTTGCCGCCACGCCAACCAATCCTTTTTCCTACCTTATCCTCCGCACCAAATCTCCTCTTCCACCTCCCTTCTCTGGCATTTCACGCCTCCACCACACTAGAGCCATGAGCCCAACCTTTAGATCTGAAGCAGCTCCCTACCTCCAGCCCACATTGCCTCCCGATTTGATTCCTCTGTCACTCAGGTAGAGTCGCGATTGAGGCAGATCTGGTTCGACAGGGTCATGGGGGCGTGATTTAGGCAAAAACCAGCGACCACGGCAGAGTGAACCGACAACCACAATGTTTGCTTACAGATCTAGTTTTGCGCATTGTCATTATTTTCTTTGAAGAAGCTATTCCTTTTTATTTTACATTTAATAAAGATTAATTAATAATAAGGATATGATATTTTTTTTGCTTTTGGATTCCTGGTGTGATTTGTTGTTGACGATGATGGTTAATGAATTCTATGGATTTTTGGTCACATTCATGTAAGTATGATGGTTAGTGGGGTGGTTCAAATGACTAGGTTGGAGGGGGCGTCGACGCCTCAGATCTGGCCATGGTTGTTGGGTGGAAGTAGAGGGTAGAGATGGATGGGTTGTGGTGTATGGTGGGGGTTGCTGGTAGGGTGGGACACGGGTGGCAGCGGAGGCCAGAGGAAGGACGACGTCTTGGCAAAGTAGTGGTTGTGGCAATGATGGCAGTGGTAGTGACGATGGCACCATACTGGTGACAATGATAATTTTTTACTAAATTAAACATGATTTAATTTCTTACTGAATATGAGTTAATCATTGAATTAACCCTAAATAGAAATTTAAAAACCATATCTGGGGGTTAAAAATGGAATTATTCAATTTTAGTTATAATTTCTTTTTGGGTCAAAATAATAATTTCTTGTTCAATCTACACCATTCAATAAATTTTCAACAGCTGAAAATCAAGGACCAAATTGGTGACTAAGCCAATCTCGGTCCAACGAAGTCAGCTCATCAACTTAAACCCTTCCCAACCTTGAACATCTATATTCTCCCAAATATCTCTCACCAAATATCTCGCACCAAATATCTTGACCAAGTAGATGTTGGATTTTTATAGTTTTCCCTCTATCTCGAACTAATAGACCACCCTTCATCTAATCTACTTTCATTAATCGGACTTCTTTAGGGCTTCTTCTCACAAGGAAAAACCACCTAATACGAATTCTACCACCTTTTCCACAATAGGCACTACGCAACTAAGTTAACTTTCTCTCTAATGCATTCGTTAACTTTCTCTCTAATGCATTTATTCTTAATCCTATCTTTCCTAGTGATTGTCTTTTAGAGACTTATTTATTCTCTTAGAGTTTATATACTTAATAATTTGTATATATATACTCTATTGGGAGTGTGATTTGAGAAAGGATCTTGGAATCTTTCAAATTATTGAGAAAGGTTTTGAGTTAACTTCACATTTTTGTGATTAACCATATAAGGAAAAAGGTTGTGATACCTTTCACACTTTTAGGGAGTGGCTCCAGAATTATATTTAGGGTGAGAAACCCTTAGGAATGTCCAAACACAAAGCGTAGGAGATGTGAGTGAGTAAGGAACTCAATGATTGTAAAGGTTAACAAGTATCTACAAAAACTTATTTGATATAGTGGAAAACCCTAGGCGCTGCTTAGGTACTAGACGTAAATCAGTGGTTCGATCGAACAAGTATAAATCGTTTTGTGTTTCACTTTTCTCCCTAACACTCTTATTTACCATTCAAATGTTTCCATCCATAAATTGTTGCTACCATCATTTTATTTGTTAAAAAACAAAAGTGCTTTTATTTATAATTTCTGCTGCCACTCTTTGGGTTGTTTTATTTCGAAGAATTAGAAATATTTTATTTAAATTATTCAAGTTCATTTTGTGAAACTCCTTTTAATGAACAGAAGGTTCAATTGCTGTATCTTCTTCAAAGGTTTCTACAAATATTTCTATAAGAATTTTTTAACAACGTTTCTATTGTCTATTCAATTCACCCCTTCTTGACTACGAGACAGCCACTGAGTAACACCAATATGGTTGGTTGCAACTCTCATGCTTCTTTACTTGACAAATTTTTTCTCCTCTTTATTTTTCTTTTTCAGATGTTTCCTTTTCTCCCTTCGCCACCACTTATTGATTGAAGCAATAAAATGCTACATTTTGTTGTCGGGAGGTATTACCCTATGTGAATGACAATAATAGCAAAGGCTTGAGGTAATTTAGGATCAAAAGGGTCAAGAAATGAAGGGCACATTGGTTAATAGACAACTCACACAATAAATATAGGCTTAATGGCTCAAAAGGGGTGACTAGGGAAGAATGTGACAGACTGACTTAAGGCTAATCCGCAGGTTCCAAACATGGCTTAAATCATTTCTAAAACTAATGTTCACGTAAGTTTATTTCAATTGGGATTTAACTAAGCTAGAGGTATGTCTCAACCTAAGCAAAGGCCAAGCAAGTAAATTATTATGACTTTACAAACAGTATTCTGTTATTCAATCGATCGACTTGCAGAGACATGACACCTTAACATAATGCTAAAATTGAAAAAAAAATTACAAATTCAATCCAACTAGTGAGCTTAGGTTTTCAGCTAAACCTCATAATTATGAGATTTTGATCCCAATTCAATCAAGTCTACGTGTGCAAAAAAGTTTCAAATTCTTTGTTTCCCACGAGTTGGCAATAAAACTGCTATCATATGTCAAAAATATTTTTGATAAAATTCTTATTTCCAGATTTAACAGAACAAGGAATGAAACTATGAGCAAACATCAAATGCCATAACTACAAGAATTTTTGTTTCCAAGAATGTGACAAAAGTGAGCATACAAAATATATTTAACAATTCACCTTGTGACTCCCAGCAAGCACAACAAACGGAACAGCATGTCTTTGAGCTGCAAGTCCAACCATATTTAACCCAACTGGAGCAATAACTCCACCATTGGCCATAACTGCATGAGCTCCGACTATAACCTATATAAAAGTAAGTTGAAAATCAATGAGTTCAGCATAAGGGTCTCATTTCCAAAAATAGTTCCAGGATTTTCATGTACCATGTTCACTCTGGAAATCATGGCAAAAACTGCAGAATCAGTAATAACTGTGGTTTGTAAGCCTCTAGCAGCCAATTCTTTTGCAAGGAGATGTCCCTGATATCTGATTGCAAATACAGTAAACAGTAAATGGTCAATGAAGAATATAAACAAATCAAATGGTGATAAACAATCATCATCTCTTACAATGTTAGCTAGCCACTACTACCAACCTTGGTGCACCCTCGGCAACAAAGACCTTAAATGATCTCTTCTTTTCCTTTGCAGCACAAAGAAATTCCAACACTGTTTTTGAACTGCCTAGTGTCAATATTACTTCACTGGCAATCATGCAAATAGTAGAGTAAATGGTTAAGTAAAAAATTGAAATTTCCGCCTATCTAAAAAGAAAATAAAGAAAAAAGATATCAAGGCATAACCACAAATCAACAGGAAAAGAAAATTTCGGGAAAAATAAAAAAAGAAACGGAAAATGCATAGTCCCTAATGTATGTAAGTCATGAAGATTAAGGACCCTTCACATCATAAAACAACCTCAAAGTTGAGTAACATGGACAGAAGAAATCACTCATTTTCCCAATAAGAAGAATGCAATAAAACAAGTCAAAGTTACTTTCACAAATTTATTTAAGAATGTCTGATATTATAACTTACATGGCACTTGTCGAATACACACTTGAAGTTAAGATCATGTACTTGAAAGAGCTATGTTATTTGTATACCCCAAAATGGTATACACCTGACACCTCTATAGTTTTTCTCTCTCCATCAATCATTTCACACTTTTTACTTTCTTTTACAAATATTTTTCTCCCCTTTCTCTCTTGGGCGTCTAAGAAAGTGGGTCTACAAAAATCATTTTCCTACTTGAAAATAGCTGTGTGACCAATTATCAGACAAAGACAGCAGTAGCTATCCGAGTAATACAACTACCATATATTGATAAATAAATAATCATTGTTTTATTTCTTTTATATCAGTAATAGCCTCATGCTAAAGTTTAGGCAGTTTCCACACAAAGCTAAACTAAAAGCAGGATAAATCAGCCTCCAAGGAAAGTTTTAACTAAAGCATGGCTTGGCATCTAAATGGCTATGGCACTCACTCCTATTGGCATCAAGTTATCCAGAGCAAGTATAGCATGGACAGAAACAAGTGGGATGCTAATACAACAGCCCAATCTTCTCAACTAGCTCATGGAAATTCATTTCACCAAGTTATTTTACCTTTAAATATTTGCTTTCTTTGAAGGTAGGTAACAACTTTCATGTTAACTTTTGGAAGGATCTTTGGGTAGGAGACTTCTTTTAGTTTAGCCCTTCGTTGTCTTCAATCGTTTATCCTCTTTACTCAATTCTCACATCCAAAACTTTTACGTGTAGAATTCTGCTTATTCTTGGGACTTCCACTTTTTTCAAAACCTAAACAAGAGGGAGTCCTTAGAATTAGTTATCCTTTTTAATCTTCTTTTTTCTGTTCATTTGTCCTCTAGCCTCAATAAACGGTTATGGTTTTCAGATCCATCCAGAGTGTTCTCTTTGATATCATACTTTCAATTATCAACTCACTCCTTGATTAAAACCTCCTTCACCTTGATAAACCTATTTGAAAGTCCAAAACTCCCTCCGAGGTTAAATCATTTATTTGGGTAGCGGTGCTTAACATAATTAATATCAATGACATTTTGGAAGTTTGCAGGCCACAAAAGGGTACCCTCTACAGATGCGTATTATGTGTGGAGGGTTCTAAATTTGTTCAAATTTGTTTTTGCATTGTTTTCTGACCAATTCTTTATGGAATTCTCAATTTGATATTACTAGTGAGCATTGGGTTTGTCCCATAAACTGTGGACCAATTCGTGTTAACTAGTTTTATGGGTTCAGGAGAAAAGAATGAATCCAAAACATTGTGGCAATGTGCAGTTAATGCCACTGGTATATTAAGTTGGAGCATAATCCTATTATTTTAATGACTTTTGATGACAATATCTGACAAGCATGCTATGTGGGACAAGATTAAGGGTTTCTACATTTGGCCTCCATTTGATGTAAACCTCATGATCTTTTTAAAGAGTGTTCTCATGTTGAGAGATTGTAAAGCTTTACTTTTTAAATTCTCTCTCTTGCTAGCTTTTTCTCTTGTTAAGAGGATTTCTTGTCCTCTTATATCTTTGTACTCTTCCTTTCTCTATCTTAATATATATTTCTTCTTTTACCCAAAATAATAATAATAACTAAACCACAAGTACACGGTATGTACCTAGTACCAGTACTTGTTGGGTACCCACCGCTGCTTCTTCTCAGTCAAGCATTGGAATAAGCAAATGTCACCTAACTACAATTTATTTCTTCACAAAAAAATCAAATTTTGCAATTAGACAATTTAGTTTGCTTTCAAATGAAATAAACTATTATTTCATCCCTTCAAATGTTGTGCCTCTTTACATATTTTTGCTTTTCAGATATATTTTATAGTGCTTTATTGAAATCTTGGAGTTAGGACATTACAAAAACTTTTATCTTATGATTTAAATAATTTTTTGTTCATGATTTTATATTTTAATATAACACACCTTGCCAAAACTGTACCCTATTTTTCTGCAAAAGTTTTCATAACCTGTACCCATATCCATACCCGTACCTATGCAACAGAAGTAGAAATCTTCCATTCCATCTGCATCGGTCTTTGCCAATCAGGTGCAATCTTCCATACTATCAAAAATAATGTAGAAAACACTCGAAAATAATGAATTGGACATTTAACATATGTATTGCCTCCAATCTACTTGTACTTGTTTAAAATAACACACATTTATTTTATGACTAAGATTTAACACATCTAGAAAT
The DNA here is from genome assembly GCA_003254905.1 of Nissolia schottii. NCBI lineage: Eukaryota > Viridiplantae > Streptophyta > Magnoliopsida > Fabales > Fabaceae > Nissolia > Nissolia schottii. The sequence continues at coordinate 7,558 of QANU01087001.1, read as the reverse complement.
AGTTATGATGAATATCACTAAATGACTTGCTCCAGAATACTCCATTCAAGTAACAAGAGCTCTCAATCAACCACAAAGACAGATATTGGGTATTGGGTTCTTTTATAAATGCATATTTATCACATTTACGAAGTCTTGGCATTGATCACTAAACAAAATAACATGATGCACGTTGTAGACTCAAATAAATTGACAATCTTTTAACGTAAAACTCACAGATCAATCTGAGCTTTAGGGGGGCAAGTAGAACATGTCGTCAAACAACAAGCATTTTAAAATAGCAAGAGAGTAACAATATATCTTAAGGTGGTTTCAGGCGAAACGAACTTTTGATGAATGTGCTCTACTGCTTGCTCAGCTATTTGTTCATAGCAAGTGGATATGTCTTGAATAAGTTCATTAACTGCTTCAATGACATCATGCTTCAACTTCCGTCCTCTTGAACCTTTGTCAACCGCTGAAACAAAGGAAAAAAATCAAACTCAAACGACACACATGATACACTAAGACAATAACAACAACTTCATCGAACACCACACCGAAACAACAAATCAATACAATAACCACAGTGATCAACAACAAAAAAAACTTTCTAGTAATGTCTAATTGTCTATGAAGCATTATAATATCATGCATGGTCAATATTATAACAATGTAATAACAATCTCATAGTCTCCTGCCATCCTCACATCTGCTTTTCCCTTCAGAATCACCCCCTGATGAAGATGTATGTGGAACAGCAGCTGAATCAGGTGTATCCTCCAAAAGAGTTTGCAACGATGGTGGGCGCAAAGTGCTTCTTGCAGCAGCTGCGACAACGGCGGGAGATAGAACAGGATGATCATTTCGCTCCACGTCATCTTCATCATCACTAGCGACCGATAGTCCCCAACCAGCCATAGCTGCTGTTGCAAGGGAAAGATCCTCCTCCCTTATGATGTGCAAAACACGCCTCACAATATTTCCCACAGCTAGCTCTGCAATCACATACATGACATGTCATGATAAGCAAACAATAAATTAGTCTCCACAATTCCTAATAAACATTGTGCAAGTTACAGTAAAAAGCATCCTTCAGCAAGAATTATAACTAGGCAACCATGCCATGGATAAAATAGACCCCCCAAGTTCGTACTCGATTGCTATAATAAAAAACACGGCACACGCCAGAGACAAAATGCATATCTATTATTTAAAAACAAGTAGCCAAATCTCAGCATACCAACAGGATTTGCAGCAATAAGCAACTCCCCAACAGCCCTTACTGCGCTAATCAGAGCTGCAGCCTGGTTCATGTGAGGCACCCGCTGCTGCGAAATCACAGACCGAAGTAACTCCGCTGTCTGCTTCGCTGTGGCCTGAGAACCTTCAATTTTACTAACACCACACAGAAAGGAAAAGAACAATCACATCACATAAATCACAAGTCAGAAGACGGTTCCTAATACGCCACTGATTAAACTCAAAACAATTTAATTAATAATAAAAATTACCGTTTTTTAAGCTGATTCACAAAATCAGTAACAAGGGATTGAACATCCGGCATTTTGATGCCAAATTTAACCTGAAAAAATATGAATGAATAAGAGGAAGAAAAAAGACTTGATGAAAAAAAGAAAATACATATATAAGCGTAACCTAAACTAACGCAACAATATCAAGGGTATTTAATTGTTGGATTGCGAATACTTCTTGTTTTGTTTCACGCTTTGAAGTTTTTTCAGGAACCATAACCGGGGGAAAAAAGGAAGAAAATAGTAATAATAAATAAAGGTTTTACCAGAAGTGGGCTATGGCTATCAACAGCGTTTGGTTTGCGACAAAATATTGAGGAGAAAATGAGAATGGAGCAGAAGAACGATGGGATTCGAATCTCAGCTGCATGCGCTTCTTAGGTTTATGAAACGAGTGAGGGAGGATTGGGGAGTTATGAGTGTTCGGTCGGGTCAAGGTTTGCCCAGTTTTGGATCCAGACCATCCAACAAAATTCTCATGTGAACATCACATGACTAAATTAGGAGAGGTTTATTATCCTAACTAATTTAGATTACCCTTTTAAGAAAGGTTATCACTTGTTAAATTGTTGCTACTAATGCATAGGTAACTAAGAATTTACATTACTTTTATTTTTATTATTATTGTTATTATTACTTTTATTATTACTTTTATTTTACTATGATTATTATTTTCTATTTAAAAATCATATTACCGATAATCTGAATAGATTACCTTATACTGAATGTCAAGAAATTCACAAAAAATAAAGGGTTTGTTAGGACATTTCATTCCACCCACGAGATGTTGCCAGTGCATTGGCATTGCTCACAAGATTTACAAAAGGCATGAGCATCTCAAAAAAGGGTTAGCCAATAGAACCCAGAGCTAAGTACTTTCCTTGTCGTTCGTTGGGGTTTAAAATGACCACCACTTGCAAAGGTGTGGTAATAGCAAAGGATTGACTCAAATTTGTTGTCCACAACACAATGGTGAATTACATGATAACTGTAACATCTCAATTTTTTCCCTTACAAAAATTTCGCATAATAAATGGATATATAAGTAATATAATTAGGCTGGGGTGCCAAATTCCAATGTTATCTCCCAAGAGCACCAAATAAGGCAATGGTTCGCAATTTTGCGAAAATCGACAGACATCAGATTTACCGTCTTTCGCCACAGGAATCTAAGGGTACATCAAAGGTATCTGTAAAGAACACTTTTATAAAAAATAAATTTACAAATACTTTGGATGAACCTAAATTCCTCACTAGAAAAATTAGGAGATCACCAAAATACGATCAGAATATTTTTCGGGCAGTCGTATGCGATGCACCTGGACACACTTATTCATTATCGCTTTAGTTATGGTTCCGCCGCTCAGGGGGTCTCTAGGTGGCATAGTTATACTAAATTTCTACTTGTTATTATCCATTCTAGCCTGAATAGCTTTATCTACGTTACTAGGTGACTCGGGGAATCTTGTAACATCCCGAATTTTTCCCTTATGGAGATTTTGCTTAAATCCTAATTCCTCTTAATTAAAAGCACATTAGGGGCGAGTATTTGGACTGGAAAAATTATTTAGAAAATTAATTGCTTTCAAATGCCAGTCAAATAATTGTTTCTCGACCTCGCGGAGTGTCGCAAGGTCTGTGTTAAATTTTGCCGAAAACTGGGATTTCGGTAGGCACCTAAGGTATCTGTGAAAATTACCCCCGGGTAATATATTCACGAATACCTTAACCCGACCTACTCCTACGTCTAGGAAAAATTAGTAGATCACCACGGTATGTCCGAAATATTTTTGGGACAACCATACAAGAACGATTAAGGATCCAAACGTGATCAAACATGATCAAAATTGATCATATGACCCTTGGTTGTATTGAGGCGCATCCCTCAATAAAAGGAAAGCAAAGAACCAATATGATACATACATATATATATATATATATATAATACGTTCCCCTGGGAACGAAGGAAGCCAAACATACTTTATATAATGAAATATATTTATAAAATATAATAATAATGATAACAATAATAGTAAGGTAGATATATATGGATGCACCCCCTTGGACAAGAAACAAACAAGTAAAGGATATATATGGAGATATAATAAAATATATTAATATAGTAAATGTGTATGTATAACATATGTATGTATATGTATATATATTATCTTATATATATAATAACGAAACGAATATGTGTGTATCTATATGGAGATATAATAAAATATATTAATATAGTAAATGTGTATGTATAACATATGTATGTATATGTATATATATTATCTTATATATATAATAACGAAACGAATATGTGTGTATCTATATGGAGATATAATAAAATATATTAATATAGTAAATGTGTATGTATAACATATGTATGTATATGTATATATATTATCTTATATATATAATAACGAAACGAATATGTGTGTATCTATATGGAGATATAATAAAATATATTAATATAGTAAATGTGTATGTATAACATATGTATGTATATGTATATATATTATCTTATATATATAATAACGAAACGAATTCCCAAACATACTTTATATAATGAAATATATTTATAAAATATAATAATAATGATAACAATAATAGTAAGGTAGATATATATGGATGCACCCCCTTGGACAAGAAACAAACAAGTAAAGGATATATATGGAGATATAATAAAATATATTAATATAGTAAATGTGTATGTATAACATATGTATGTATATGTATATATATTATCTTATATATATAATAACGAAACGAATTCCCAAACATACTTTATACAATGAAATATATTTATAAAATATAATAATAATGATAACAATAATAGTAAGGTAGATATATATGGATGCACCCCCCTGGACAAGAAACAAACAAGTAAAGGATATATATGGAGATATAATAAAATATATTAATATAGTAAATGTGTATGTATAACATATGTATGTATATGTATATATATTATCTTATATATATAATAACGAAACGAATATGTGTGTATCTATATGGAGATATAATAAAATATATTAATATAGTAAATGTGTATGTATAACATATGTATGTATATGTATATATATTATCTTATATATATAATAACGAAACGAATATGTGTGTATATATATATATATAAATATATTAGATATAATACAATATGAAATATGTGAGTTCTAGGTTGAATTCATACATAATATTCATTCCAAGTTCACAACAAAACACAATAAAAAAAAGAAAATATAAAGTACTAACATACAATATAGTTCAAACTTCAAACTTCAAATACAACAGTTTCAAAATTCAAATCCTCCGATTTTACACGATTTTACATGATTTTACCCGATTTTACCCGATTTTACACAATTTTACACAGAAACGATTTTACCTCCGATTTAACTAGATTTTACAATCTAAAATCGTAAACTCGTTTACAATAACCATGATGATCTTCGTTAAACTTTTAAGGTGAACCTCTAATTATCTAAGGTCGCCCTAACTCCTACGACGGCCTTTCCTCATGATGCATGCTCAAATATATAATAATAGCTTAACCATAGTCACTGGATCCCTTGAAAACATTAAACTCCCAACTCTGCCAGGTTTCATTCGAATGCTTGCTTTGGTATTCGAATGAAATCCCTCGGAGTTCTTTCATTCGATTGGAATAGGCTTTCATTCGACTGAAATCCCTCGACATCCTTTCATTCGAATACGAGGGAATTCATTCGATTGAAATCACTAAAATTCGCCTACATTCGACTGTGGTGGGATTCATTCGAAGGAAAGCTCGATTCGGGCTTGCATTCGATTGAATTCCTTAAGTATTCGAATGCAGACTACAAAAATCGCCTTCCGAGACTCCAGATCGTAAATTCTTACTGTTCCTAGGGTTCCAAGTAGTACAGTTATGCGTTTCAATTTTCCATTGTTTGCAAAACCCTTTTTACACCATATCCCCCCAAAATACTACTTAACAATTCTATAGTCAAATACACAGATAGGCACATATACAGTTAAAAACTAAACCACATAGATAGTGGGCTTAGGGTTACCCACCTCGAAACGAGTTTCTGAACTGGTAGAAATGAAGAAAAAAATATCCTCTTCGCGTGGGTATATTCATCCTATTTTTTGGAGTCCGGTAGCGCTTCCGCGAGTGCACGAATTTGAACAAATGAAAGAAAAGAAAAGAAGCAGCGAAGGAAGCAGCTTGCTTCAGAAGGCAAAATGAGGCACAAATGCTTCAGTGGCCTACCTTTTATAGGCAATTCTAAAATCAAGCATTGTGCTTGATATTTGCTAAATTTATTATATACACTATAGTTTATTATATATACACATATATATGTTTTACTTTTCTTTCTTCAGGGAAGATACGTCCCTCTGGGATGTGTATATACATATACGTTTACTTATATTTATTATTATTATTACTATTATATTATAATAATATATTTTCATTATATATTAACGTACTACCGTTCTTTATTGGGAAATGTACCTATACTATAATATATATCCATATACATCCATATAGGTATAATATAATATAATATATATATATATAAATATATATATATATATATATAATACAAAATAATAAGCAAATAAGTAACCGTGGCCACTCGGCCACTGAGGGACGTATATGTATGTATATTTAATATATCATATTATATATAATATATAATATAACATAATAATATATTGAGAAAATATCAAGCACAGTGTTACTTTTGACTTTGCCTATAAAAGGCAACCCCTGAAGCATTTATGCTTCATTTTCTTTCTGAAGTAAATTGCTTCCTTAGTTGCTACGTTCTTTTCCTTTATTTGTCCCATTTGTGCACATCGCAGAAGCGTTACCGGGTTCCGAAAAAATAGGATGAATATACTCACGCGAAGAGGATATTTTTCCCTTCATTTCTACTGATTCGGAAACTCGTTTCGAGGTGGGTAACTCTAAGCCCACTGTCTATGTGGTTTATTTTATGACTATTTATATGCATTTTTGTGTATGTGAATGAAAAACTATTTTGTACAAATTATAGGAAATGAGTTAGGAAGGTTAGATTTTGATGATTTTGATGTTTGGAAACCATAACTGTACTGATTGGATCCCTTTGGAGACGAAAAAGTTACGCGGAGCAAACCCCTGGAGAAGTTACTCTCTGGGGCGATTTTTTCCCCGTGGGATTCGAATGAATTCCCTAGGGATTTCAGTCAAATGCATGAGGTTTCAATCGAATGAAAGCCCGAGCCAAATTTCAATCGATTGAATTCTCAAGGGATTCGAATAAAAGAATCAATCGAATGCGAAAACCTTATTCATTCGAATGCTTACTGAAAACTTATAATTTTAAAGGTTCTATGGGATCCAACACGCATAGTTATGTACACCTTGTGTAATGTGAGCATGCATCATAAGGAAAGGCCGTTGTAAGAGTTAGGACGACCTTAGATAATTAGAAGTTCATGCTAAAGACTAACGAAGATCATAATTAAACCTTAGGAAACAAAGAAGAATTAGGAAGGTCCCGATCCCAGTTAGTACGGTAGACCATAGTTAAGAGTCTAGTTATATGGTTAGGAAATCCCTATTCTCTTGGCAAAGTCTTATAGACGCGCCCCTCGCCAATTCAGCAAGATGAATTGGTTATGAGCAACACAGGTAAAGAAACCTGATCACGATGAGAAACAGGCATAGGCCCAAATATGTAAAACAGGCATAGGTCTGTACAAATGAAACGAGAACTAAGGGGCCCCACTTAAAGAGGAAAGAGAAACTGGATCGAGTCATAGGTGCCGATCTAAACGCGTCCACGCCTGATCACTCATAGGTTTGATCCCTCGTCATTCCAGAAAGAGGGGATGATTGCACTTATTATATTCGATGATCACCTCCTATGAGCTTTGCATGGTTAGCTACCATACCGGTAAAGAGTGCTGCCGGGTCGATACAATAGTGGCAAAAAGAGGTTGTAATCCGTGGTCACAGTTACAAAGGTGTAAGGACTAAGTAGGACGCAGCCACAGCGCGCTTAAGAGATCCT
>QANU01086992.1:0-86101 GCA_003254905.1 Nissolia schottii | reverse complement strand
TCTACCTGGTCGGAATACCTTAGTCCATTGTTATCTTTCGAAAATAGTTGTTTAAGAAAATAGAGACCAATTTTAAAACTTTTCCTTTGCCTCGATTATTTAATAAAATAGAGCCATGCGTCAGAAAGAATAAATATAGCAAGCGGTAAAGCCATTAGGCTTAGCAGATAACTGTCTAATCATACTAAAGCATACAATATATACCCATCTGGTCCATCAGAACAGTCATGTAGTTATTATAATAAATAATATACAAGTAACATGTTCAGTACATACCATACATAACATTAACATACAAGGGCTAACTGTAGCATTTCCTAGTTTACCCCTAACAGAGTAATAACTACTGCTGTCTCTGGTGTCCCTGCTTGGTTCTGACCGCCTCATAGCTCCTTGGCCGGTTCGACATCATCCTCGTAGTATGAGTCATCACCTGTTCCTGAAGTCATAGGGTAGTGGGGGTGAGAACGGTAGGTTCTCAGTGGAAATAACTCTAGTACCTGTATCTTGCGGTTCATTAGGCCAGACTTCAGGCCGCTCAGAGATCTCTAAGTGAACATGCATACTAAATATCCTACTGATTATTATCTGGCCTAAGTTCTGAACAGCTTTATCTACATTACTAAGTGATAGGGGAACTACTCCTGCTTACTACGTTCTCGTGCTGATTAACATTTCGTATACATACATAGCCGTCTCGAGCGTTCTCTTGACGGTAATGACATAACAGCAGAATCAATCATTACCTCTACTCACATATAACAGAATACAGAATCATACAGTACCTATACTCATGCATAACAGAATCATCAGAAGATGCATAACAGAGTCATCAGAATGAACATAACAGAATCATCAGAATGCACATAACAGAATCATCAGAATGAACATGCTGGATATGCATGCCTAACAGAATAAACATATGCATAACAGAATACACCTGCTTTTGGAATATATGTTATTCCCACCATGGCATTGCAATACTATGACGGAATAACCTCGCACCTCCAAGTGGCCCTCTGATGAACCCTGTGGTGGGCTTCCACCTGTCGTGAGCCCTCTTGACTCCTCGGCAGTGGGCTGGTATTGTACCCCCACCTTAGCTTGCCCCCTTTCGACAATGCAAAGGCGTGGTAACCACACACCTCCAGGTATGCCATATCGACACCTCCTGTGGCGGGCTTCCATCTTCAGTATGTCTCTCGGACCTACTGAAATGGGCTCGTTATTTGGCTCTCGTGATCACGACCTCAGAATTTTCAGCATGTGACATTTAGCCTTATCAGCATTTGGCATTTAGCATTTTCAGCAGTGTTCAGCAGTATTTCAGCATATCTTGCTTTTCTGTACCTGCAACATGTCATGACTTGTTTCCTATGGTTCATTTTAGAATCTTTACTTATCTCATAGTTATTTCTAATCCTTTAAACTTGGGTTATCATGAATGCATGGAATGCTACATATTATATCACATCCTATATATAATTCACATATTCACATACCGCATGTACTTCACATATTTCAGTTATAACTCATAGGGATAACATGGAGTGTTAGAATATATGCTGTAAGAAGGTCTCCCTAAGACATTCTGGTCTCAGGCCACTTAGCGGTACCCTAGGGCCCCCTCAACACTCTCTACGTAACCTTCTCAGCAACTCCAGGAAACCTCCGCGGAATCCACTCAGAAACTCTCCAGGGAACCTCCGCTCAACAATCCTCAGTCACTCTCCGCGGAACCACTTAGCACCATCCCAGATGCCTACTCATCAACTCTTCGGACTCCTCTAAATCACTTTCCGCGAAACTCATCGGCACCAGTTCAGGCGCCGCTCAACAACTCTCTTCAGACTCCTCTAAGTCACTTTCCGCGGAACTCATCAGCACCAGTTCAGGCGCCGCTCAACAACTCTCTTCCGACCTCTCTAAGTCACTTTTCGCGGAACTCCTCAACACCAGTTCAGGCGCCGCTCAATAACTCTCTACCGACTTCTCTCAATCACTCTCCGCGGAACCAATCGGCACCCTTCCAGGTGCCGCTCAACAACTTTAACTCCTCTTTCTTTCCCCTTTCTCCCATGGATCCTTCTTGATCTTTTACACATATTCCGCACATAATAAACCTATCTAGTCTAGGTCACAGGACCCTTCAGAGTCATCTTCCTAAGCCCTAACATAAATTCTAACATACATGAACATATATGTAAAGAAACACACACACACACACATAATTACATAATCAAGCATCCGCCATCAATAGGTAAGGAACTAGAGTTACCCACCTCCAAATCCAGTTTGAAACGGTAGAAGTGAAGAGGAAATTTCCCTGAGCACTTCTTTGATGATCTGGCTATTTTTCCGGCGTCCAGCAGCATCACAACAGTGCATAAACGAACAAGGAAAAACAAAGAAAGAAAGAACAAAGAAGGAAACAAAGAAAGAAAGAAACGAAGCTTTAAAGCTTCAAGGGGAACAAAATAAGAAAGAAGGCGTCAGGGGAAGGAAAAGGAAGCAAGGAAAAATGAAAGGAACAAAGATGGAGACTGGCATCAGGTGGGAAAACAAAGAAAAGGAAAGCAATTTTGCTTTCAAAGAAAGAAAAATGGAAAAAGGGCGTCAGGGGGAAAAAGGAAAACGAAAATAAAGAAAAGAAGCCAATGGCTTCGGTGTCAGGGGCTCCCCCCCCACCGCCTTATACACATATACATAATATATTGTATAACTTTTCTTATTATATTATATATATTATATATTAATATTATTATATTATTATTACTACTATTCATTAGGATTATTATATTATATAATAGTATATTATATGTAAATATCTACTATGGATAAACATGATCTTGTCAGTCCAATTTTGATCATGCTTGATCTTGTTTTTATTGTTCGCAGTCCCGGTACTTCACGTGCGGATGTCCGAAAAATAATCCGAACATACCCTCGCGCTCTACTAATTTTTCCTTATTAGTAGTTGAGTCCGGTGGAGGTATTCGGGAAATTATTATTTTATTATATATTTTACGGTTACTTTCGCTATTTGGAAAAATTCCTGATTGGTCCGAAAATTGTCCGAAACTGAACCGATTTCCGTTTTTCCGACACGTTAGATTTTTCATCCATCTCTAGAGGTCGAGAGGAATCATTTGAGTATCAGCAGAATTTGGAAATACCCCATAGAGTAATTTCTACTAACCTCGAGAAGTTAATTCCTACAAAGGGCTCTATGAATAGTTGTTTGGGGGAAATTCTCACTAAGGGATACACTTATAATGTTTTTCTTCTTCCTACATTCATTTATACATTATTTTATTTATTTTTACGAACTTTTTACTAAGGGAAAAAATACGGGTTGTTACACTCACTAGGTTGTTGATCATTTGGTGGGATTACTTATAATCCTTTATTATCTTTCAAAAATACAAGATTAAGAAAAATATGGACCATTTTAAAACTTTTCTACTTGTTACTTATTTGCAAAGTATGAGCCGTGTGTGAATCAAAACATATAATACAAACGATAGAGCACGAGGCTTATGACCGATATTCATTCATAAATATTTTACATAAGCAAATGTGGTCCATCACAAACATTTACATCAACAGTATAGTAATATGATAATTTACATACAAGTGTCATATACATCTAAATACATATCAAAATACATATCAAAATATCCATCAGGTGCCAAGCTAAACTGGCTGGTCCTCGGTCCTCTACTGCTCCACGTGCGGCTCCTCATAGGGCACCTCGTAGCTCTAACAGTCGTTCTCAGTGGTTAACCTTAGCGTAGGGTATTCCTTTACCTCGCTTACGAACTAGACCACTCAGGAGATCTCTATGTTACATGCATACTAGCATCCTACTGATTATTATTTTTACCTAGGATCTTGAACGGCTTTATCTAAGTTACTATGTGACTAGGGATCTAATCTTTCTTATCTAAGTTCTCGTGCTTGTTAACTTTTCTCGCATACATACATAGCCGTCTCGAGCGTCCTCTTGACAGTACTTACTTCATACATGCACTTACATACCTTATCATAAACTTGCACATCATATACTCATTCATCATATCATTACATATTCATTCATTTCATTCTCTTACGCATACCGACTTACCCGGGTTAGCGTCTTTTTCCTCTTTTCTTACGCATATCGGCTTACCCGGGTTAGCGTCTTTTCATCTAGTCCTTCGCTCATGTAGCCGTGGCCAAACGACTACAACCACTTCTGTTCCCAACTTGACGACGACCCAGTTGCGCTCACACCAGAGTGGTTGCTAACCACCGATGGGGTCTAGGTCCATCGCCGCCAATCAAGTGGGCTAACCTCCACTAGGTAGGAGGCGGGGGCTGGCCCTTGCAACGCAACTAAGCGTTGGACTCATACATCATCATAATCATAACTGGAGGTGTGACGTCACCCTTTCTCATTCATCTTTTCTTTACTTTCTTTCTTTCTTTCCTTTCATCATCATTAACCAATCCATCCTTTTTGGGACTGGTGAGGGGCGTGTCCGCCAAGAAAGATACTTACTATCATATAACTACATACTTGTTCCCTAATGTTCAATTATAATCTTTAAGCGTTACGTGATTAACCTCTAGTGTGCTAAGGTTGTCCTAACACTTATTGACAACCCGATCCTCATGATGCATGATAACATAAACATTATAATCATCATTATTCTACATGCAATGTTCCACATACATCTTACATGTTACATACATCCATCAAGTACTACAGTTAGATCATTGCTTATTGGACTATGTGCCCAAGACAGTTTCCATGAATTTCCTACCCCACAGACCGCTCAACGTGACCTTGGGTCTGCTCAGCGGTCCTTGAGACTCATTCCTCCACTTTTCCAAAAATCACTTTCAAAGGTCTCTCAAGCCGCTCAGCGGTAATCTAGATCGCTCAACGGTCTGTTGTCATGGTTTAAAAACATTTTCCATCCTTTCGCCAGGTTTCAGCACAGGCCGCTCAGCGAGGGATTAGGGCCGCTCAGCGGTAAGATCCGCTCAGCGCTTCCTCCTTCCGCTCAGCGGTTCCTAGTGACCTGCAGCATACTTCTTTGTGTTTCCTGGCTTTTCTTCCTCCGTTCTCATGGACACTTCTTGGGACTCTTACACATGTTCCAACAAGTATATTCCTATCTAGTCCAGGTCACAGGACCCTTCAGAATCATAGCAAAGTCCTAGCATAATAGTTCTAACATAATACATAAGCATCAAATCAAAGCAAATATAGAATCACCACCAAGGAGGTAACCAAAACCAGGGTTACCCACTTCCTTAGAGGCTTAGAGAGGGATAAAAATGGTGGCAAAGAGGCGGGTTCCTTGGTGGTTTAGCCTTCCCAGATCGTCTCTTGATCCCCGTAGTGTTCCGGCAGGGTTTCTGAACCGAACGATTTTTGGGTAGAGTTTCCACAACCTTGCAACTTTTGTGAAAAATTCTAAATGGGAGGGGCTATTTACCCTTTTGCCCCTTACCAAATTTTTTTGTGAAAAATTCTGAATGGGAGTTTCCCAAATTTACCCTTTTGCCCCTTACCAAAATGCCATTTTCTATTTTCTTTAATAATTAATTAATTCAAAAGATAATTCAAATGTCAAATCAATGAATAGTAATTGAATTTTATAATATTTTCCCTTGAAATCTGAATCAATCACGTTGTCAATGCGTTGGTCGTTCGCAGTCCCGGTGCGTCGCGCACGGTCGTCCGAAAAATATTCCGCTTATACCATCGCGTTCCTCTAATTCCCCTTAATCTAGAAATAATGTTCACTCAAGGCATTTGTGAATTTTTCTCCAGAGGAGTATTCTTCACCGATACCTTTGACCCGTTATCTCTTACCGGTGTCCGAACAAGACCGTTCCGCTGGCATTTCCGCGACCTTCAAAGCTTCCTAGTAACGGTTTGGGGTTAACTCTAGGGATTTCATCATCTTCCCCCCATAAGATATGGTTTCCCAATATTGGGGCCCACTGCTCAGTTCTACTGGCTAAACGGGGCCAAACGGGACTGTTCTAGTATCTGCAGAATCGTCCAAAAGGGAGCAGAACTCCGTTTTTCCGACGTTTTGATTTTTCCACCAAATTCTAAGGGCCATGAGGAACTATTTGAGTGTCATCAGAATTTTGAGAAACTAAACAGATTAATTTCTATTAATTTCTGCAAGTTAACCCTTACCGGGTGCTTTACGAATAGTTAATTGGAAAAATTTTTGCTAGGAAATTTCTGCTGAGAAAGGAGCGGGATGTTACAAATACCAAGTCACTCTATTATTTTGATATAAAATAAATGAGTTAATATCTTCTTTAGTTTATGATTTAATTTTTTTATTCTCTTTGGTCACTCAATTTAAAAAAAAATGACATGTTAATTTTTAAATTTTTCATTTATTGGATTTATTACTCGCTTTGACCTCTAGACCCCTAATGGTCATTGATGTGTCTGTTAACAGCGACATTTTTTTCTCCTCTCTCTTAGTCATCTTCAAAACGATGTTGGCTTAATGTTTCAAAGACTAATCTGACCAAAAAAGTCTAAGAAACAACCTAACAAAAAAAGTCTTGAGACTATATAGTTCCTGCACCCCACAACCACCACTTCATCCACCTTGACATTGAGTCCACCACCACTCTTTTTTTCCCATCACCACCATTATCACACCTACATTGTTACCACCATCACCCATGCTCTTATTCTCCCCCCACCATCACCTACACCATCATTCCCACCACTACCACCATTACTCATACCAAAGAAGAAAATTAAACACAAGAATCATTTTGTGGGCTCTTCTTGTGTTTTCTTTTGGGAGTCTGAATGATAGTGATGGTGGTGGAAATGTGGGTGCAAGTGGTGGTGGGAAAAAAGGAGTGATGGTGGTGGTGGTGGTGGGAATGAGGGTATGGTGAGTTGAAGGAGGTGATGGTAATGGTGGACTCAATGTTAAGATGGAGGAAGTGGTGGTGGTGGTGGTAGTTGGTTGAAGATGGTGGACTTAAGGTAAAGGTGGAGGAAGTGGTGGTTGTGGGGGTACAAAGATTAAATAGTCCTTGGACTTTTTTGGTTAGGTTGGTCCTATGACTCTTTTTTGCCAGCTTGGTCCTTGGACCACGAAAATAACGTCGTTTTAAGGCTAACTATGAGAGGAGAGAAAACATTGTTAACAGACACATCAGTGACCGTTAGGGGTTTGATGGACAAAGAAACTAACTAGTCCAACAATTGTAAAGTCCAAGGATTAACATGTCATTTTTTTAAGTTGAGGGACCAAATACGGCAAGTGGGTAAAGTCCAGTGACGAAATAGGTTATTAATCCAAACCAAATATAACACAAAGCCCTCCTTGACCCCAATTTGGAAGAACAAAAATAGGAGGGGGGATTGAGTGGCCCTTCGTGGACATATTGCCTTTAAGATTACTAGTAATTTATATTACCTTCACATTTTAAATTGTTGGTAATGTTATATTGTAATGTTTTGGCATGCACATAAAAAATAACTTGAAATTTACATTACCATATTTGGTATAGAATTACTAGGTAATATACACATTTGACCATAGTACAGTTAGAATAATAATAAAATTAGTTAATATGTTGCAATTATGGTGGTGGTATAGGTGATAACAATGGTGGGGGCGATGGTGGTGATGACTGTGACAAAGATACTGGTGGTGAATGCTTAGTGGTGGTGGCATCAATGTGTGGTGATGAGTGGTAGTGGTTGTTGCAAATATAACGGTGATTATGCCAATAATGGTTGTGGTGGTGATGAGTGGTGACAAGTGGTTGTGGTGGGAACAGTTAGGCCTGTTTATAAATATGTTGATATGAGTTTTATTAAAAAAAATATACTTACATTACCTTCGCTTGAACTTAAACTAAAGACAATCATCATTTCAAGACAATGCCTTAACCACTAGACTAATATCAATTTTTGTAATATTTTATGCAATCATATTTATTAATATAATTTAGGTAATGTTTTAGGCTAAGATCCTGGAAGGTATTTGGATATTATTGGTCTTGTACGTTTCGGGCTTAAATCTTAAAAGATGGTTGATTATTATTATTGAATGTTGTGTTATTGATTGTGTAACACAGTAACAGGCCAAACAACATATTTTTGATAATAAAAAAAAATACACAGCTCCAAGCCAGGCCTGACCTCCCAAACAGGTCTAAAAAAATAACATTTGATAGTTAACAGGTCAGACCCATGCCAAAAACTAATGAGACATGCCCGGCCTGTTAAGGGCCTGACCTGACCTGTTCCCATCCATAGTGTTGGTGATGGGTAGTGGTACTGAAGGCTATAATGATTGTGGGCAAAGACGATTGTAATGGTGTGGTGGTAGTAAAAATTATACCCTTTAAGCACTTGAAAAACAACTAAAATTTGTTTATATAATAAAATGATATAAAAAATACAACAATATGGTAGTTTTGAGTAACATACTAAAATGTGATAATTTCTCATAAATCGTCATAAAATATGATAATTTATTAAAAAATTATCACATCTATTCTTATTATATATAAAAATAATACTAAAAATAACTAACTTTTGATCTCTTTTAACTCTATTTTTTAAGTCCATTAATATTTTTCAAGTTCATTATATATATATATATATATATATATATATTCACTCCACTCAACTTATTATCCTAATAACTATTAACTCACTAACATATTTTTATTAAACTAGTTATAAATAATATTAATACATAAAAAATATGTGTGTATCATAATTAATCATGATTAGTTAAATATCTGAGAGACACAAAGTGATTGTCAAAATTCACTAATTTATATAAAAATGACCACAATATAATATTTATATTTTATAAATTCCACGTTTTTTCGTGTGAGGAACCACCATTTTTATTTGAGTTTTTGCTAATGAGTGGTCTCTGTACTCTTTTCTTTAGAGCACTTCATTAAAATATTTGGTTAGCTTTTCCCCCTTCTTTTTTTTTTTTTTAATTTTATTTCGTGGAAGTCACGCGATAATAGATTAGGGAAATGAAGTGTTGTCGTGAATCGGAACCACAAAAATAATGGAAGGGACATGCAAATGAATCCAGAAAGAGGCGGGGGCAGTTTCGTTTCATCCACACACACACACACACACACACACATCCATCTTCGACCTTTGTACACTGAAAGTAAGCAAGCCATACTGGCAGTGGCATATGATGCGCACTCTCTCATTGCCATGCCTCTCCTCCTCTCCCCTTCACACACACACCTACTACTACTTGGGCTTCTCACCTACTCCTTCTTCTTTCATCTTCACTCCCTACAACCACAACCACAAACGCTTCCATTTCCTCACCCCATGCTCTTCCCTCAAGCAGACCAAAAAGCAGCTGCGCAAGGTCAGCACTGCCCCCTCCGGCATAAAGCGCCTATTTAGCCCCAACAGCGACGACGACGGCGATGGGGACAACAAGAACGAAGCGGACTCCGTCGTCGACTTGGACGGCGGCTCTTCCTCTTCCTCTGCCTTGAAGGGCACCCTTCTGGCCGGTGTATTGTTGGTTGGTGCCGTTGGGGGTTTTGCCTCCGTTGGCTACATCTACAAGGACCAAATCAATTCATTCCTCAATCAGTTCTCCGTCTTCATAGAAGGTCGCCCTCCCCTCCCAATTACCCTCCTCTCCACTACTTCTGCTCAAACTATCCTTCCGCTAATCATCACCCTTTCTATCTTATTTTAACTGCCAGGTTACGGTCCAGCTGGATATGCATTATTTGTAGCTGTTTATGCTGGATTGGAGGTATCTTATCTATTCCACGCATGTCATCTACCTCTCACGTCGTCTTCAATCCTAACTCTTCCACTCACCCCAACTGCTTCTAAGTTCTAATCCGTGTGCACATTTTATTCCATAAACTTCTCTCTCTAGTTTCTGCTTTCCAAGTTTTACGCTAATTTGTAATCGGAATAATGCCCATGGACTCGGTGCTTTCAAATTACATCTCTTCTCCCTCGAGCCAAATAGTTTCTTTCTCTCTCTTTTTTTTTTTTCTTTTTCGTTCTGTGTGGATGTTGTTTTAATCTGACTCTGATTCATTTAATGTTCTCAGATTCTTGCAATTCCTGCCATTCCTTTAACAATGTCAGCAGGGCTTCTGTTCGGATCTGTTATTGGCACCATCGTAGTCTCTATCAGTGGAACAGTGAGTCAATTCTTAACAAGGGAACGGAAATACTCACACACACACAAAAAGAAAAAAAATCAATATAGGATCGATCAATTGATTGTATTAACTACAACTCTGTTTAATTCTTTCCATGTTTTTTCAAACTAATGTAGAGTATATTTTCAAAGTATAATTAAGAATCAACTATTTGATCAAATACTTGTTAAGATTCAACACATCTACAATTACTTATAGGTGAATGGTTGGATCGTTTAAAATCTTATCCTATTTGAAATCATTTATGGGGCAAAGAAGTATAAAATTTTGTGTCTGTCAGTATTAATTGATTTCAGATGTGTGTGTGTGTTTTATTGTATCTAATATTTGAAGGCACTGCAGGTGGCAGCAAGTGTTGCTTTTTTAATTGCAAGATATTTTGCTCGTGAGCGCATTCTAAAACTAGTGGAAGGAAATAAGAAGTTTCTTGCTATTGACAAAGCAATTGGAGAAAATGGCTTCAGGGTTGTTACCCTGCTTCGTTTGAGCCCTCTGCTTCCATTTTCTTTGGGGAATTATTTATATGGATTGACTTCTGTTAAATTTATTCCGTATGTATTGGGAAGGTATGTGCTTATTACTGATTTATACCAAATTTATACTGATCTCCATTGTATTTTTTATTTTTTATCATACTTATTTAGAAATAACATTTTTGTATTTTAAATATGCTGTGAACTTTATGTAAGTTTCCGTAAGTTCTTGGGTGATTCATGCTAATAAGTTAACAAGAATGGAAAAGGGCGAAGTTGTTTTACGCTTGATTGAATGTATATATTCTGTTATATAGTTCCGAGAGCCGACTTTGGTGTGTAGTCTCTACCAAAATACAAACATTTTCCCAGAAAGTAAGAAGTTTTAGCTATTAAAAGCTTTATTTTCACTCTAACTAAAACAAAACAGTGAAAATACTTCATATATAGTTAATTATGCAATTTTGTGAAATTAAAATTTCAATTTGTTTAAATAATATGAATAGAAGATTGATCCACATACTTGTTTGTGCAAGTCAAGATGGTATTTGGTTGGATCTTAGTGTTGGATTAGTTGCTTCTTTCTTTTCAGCATAAGAGATTACTCTATACTAATATTAATATTCTTTCAGTTGTTGAATCAACCTCTAGGTGGTCGAGTCAAGATGGTACTTGATACCTAGAAATGGACATACTATTCTCTAGGGTGTCGAATCACCCTCATCCAGGCTTGCCCCTCTAGCATTCTTCTCTACTTCTTATCTCTGTTTTTGCATACTAATGGAGGGGGCAAATACAATTGAAAAAGATTATGAGTGACTTTCTTTCGTCAGGGGCTTTAGACGCTAGCCGGGATCATTTGGTGAGATGGGAGGTGTGTTGTCATTCTAAAAAGGAAGGGGTTTGGGTATTGGAAATTTGGTTAAAAAAATGTTGCCTTGACAACAAAATGGCTATGGCGTTTTCCTCTTGTGCCGCATTCACGTTGGCATTGGGTTATTCGCGGTAAATATAGCCTTGATAGGAATGGGTGGGAAGCTAAAGTTGCTACTCATGCTACACATTTAAGCCCCTGGAAACTCATTTCTCAAGGTTACCTATCTTTGAAGTCCTTGTTTTCCTTGAAGGTTGGCAACGGATCCCGTGTCAATTTTTGGGAGGACCTTTGGTTAGGAGATGCATCTTTTAGTTTAGCCTTTCTGCGCCTATAATGCTTATCTTCTCTTCACAACTCTCTAATCCAAAATTTCTGTAGTGTACAAGAGTCTATCTATTCTTGGAACTTCCACTTTTTTAGGAACTTAGTCTTTTGATCTAGTTATCCTCTTGGGTCTTGATTTAGTTGTTTTGTCTCCTTTCCCAATTACTAAGTCTTGGTCTCTTGATCCCTCTAAAGTATTTTCTTGTAAATCCCACTTTCAATTCCTATCCCTTTTGTCTAACAATCTCTCTTTTTGCCTTGATAAACCCATTTTGAAGTCCAAAGTTCCCTCAAAGATTAAATCCTTTGTTTGGACAACAATGCTTAATAGAATTAAGTACCAATGATATGATGCAGGTCCCTAGACCTTAGAAGGCTATCTCCCCTAATATGTGTATTAATTGTTATGCAAGCTCAGAATCAAATTCACATATTCTCTTTCATTGTTCTATGGCTCACTCCTTATCAAATGCTTTGTTGGGTATGCCCTAGAACTTTGGATCAGTTTTTGGTGACCAGGTTTGTGGGCTTCGGGAGGAAGAAGGAAGTCAAATCTTTGTGGCCGTGTATAGTCTTTGCCATAGTTTGACGAATTTGGCTAGAGCACAACTCTCGTATCTTTAATAGTAGGCTCTTGGACAAGCATGCTCTATGGGATAGGATTAGGAGGTTGGTTTATACTTGGTGTAAAGCACATGGTCTTTTTAGAAGGGTTTCCCTTTCAAATATGTTGAGAGAGTGGGAAGCCTTACTCTGTTGACTTTTTCTTCTATTAGTTGTTGTTTTTTGTAATGAGGATTTTTTGTCCTCCATTATCCTTGGATTATTTTTCTCTCCTTGTTAATGAAATTCTTTTATCTAAAATTATAAAAAATCTTTCAGTGGTCCATATTATCAGAACATTCAGTGTGGACTAGTTTTGCTGGTTTCAGTAAATGCTTTGGCTTTGCAGTGAATTATTAATGTTTGGCAATAGAGATTTTATGATATGGTGAAAAAAACTTAGGAGCATAACTTATGATTGGAAGCTTTCCTAAAATTTTTGTCGTGACAATTCAAACTAGGCCCATATTCCTGAAATTATCTTTGTTTGATTCATCCCAGAGGTTATGTTGTTATCCTATGTCATTAATTCGTTGCAGCAAATTATTGCTGCACTTTAAAGAATGTAACGGGATATTTTTGTTAAGTTGTATATCTAATTGGAATTGTCCTGGTTTGTTTCTCTTGAACTGCATTTGAACATGTGTAGGTCTCATGAATGTCCAATTTAAAGCTAATTAATAATTTTCATGCAGTTGGTTGGGGATGCTTCCAGGATCATGGGCTTATGTTAGTGCTGGTGCTTTTGGAAGAGCAATAATTGTGAGTTTATGCTAGTTATTTTGAAAAAAAATAGTTTTGTATTCTTGATGTGCTAGCTATTCAACCATTATGTGAATTTTTTTTTGGCCTGCTACAACTTTATGTTTTTTTCCTCTTCCTCCTCTTATGAGATGGTGTTAGAGGAAGAAATGTATGGTTCTGGAAGACATGTTGACATACTGTTTGGCACTGATTTTGATTAAATATTATTGCAATTTCTTGAAAGTTCACTGGAAAGCCAGGTTTTGGTACCGGTAGCAGAAACAAAGGAAAGGGAGTGGATCCTCTCAATTGGATTTATTGTCATGTGAAGTCATGTGTGATCTCTCACCATTAATTTCTTTGTTGCTTACGTCATGTATGAGTCCACCTCATCAATTATTAGTGAGAGATCATGCATGACTTCACATGACAAAAACTGCAATTGAGAGGATCCATCTCTCAAAGGAAAACTATAGAAGGTTATGTGTAGGAAGGGTTTGGAAGATTCATTTTCTGTGGGAGATTAACAATCAATGTCAATCATATCGACTAAATCAGACTGTATGCATTTATCATACAAAGATCTCTTAAAGGCATCAATCTAGGTTCAATGAGTTTATGGTTACTTACCTCCTGCTTGCTGATTACACTATTCTTTAGTGGAGGAGGATTGTGACATTTTTTTTGTGAATGATCTTTCCATTCTCAAGTTCTTTAAGGTTTTCTCTTGCTCTCTTGCATCAAGATTAATTTGGCTAAGAGCGGATTGGCTGGTTTGGATATGGATCTTCAGATATTGCTGCCTAACTTTTTCTGCCCGGATTAGACCAGAAAAAGGACAGAAGCACAAGGGAATGGAATAGTCTGGAATAGGGTGGGTTACCAACATTGCTTCATGTCACTGGCAGAAGAAGACGAGTTCCTCCTGCTCTCACATGCTGGAGGGGCCGAGCAGGAACATTCTGGTGAATAGTGTGTGGTGAGTCTGAACTGTTTGATGATGGCGGTCTTCCAATGAATGACTAACTTGAGGATGGCAGTTACAGTGGGAGTGCTGGCAGGAGGCATTGGCTACCAATAAACATGGCCAAAATGTCTTTGAAAGGAGAAAAACAGCAAGAAAGGGAGAGAATTTCTGTTTTTATTTCCTGCTTGCAATTTGTTTCCTGTTTTTTGGGCTTTTGTGAAGGGAATAGTGGATACAAGAGTCAAGAAACATGATTTTCTTGTTTTCACTGTTTTCTTCACAAAATCGTGAAATGCAGTAAACAAATTGAAAACTGAATGTAAACATAGACCAAACAGACTCTTTTTACTATTGCTTGGTCTCCGGAGGGTGGGTTGGTCAGCAACAACGGTGAATGACAAGGAACAGCATTGTGAACAGAGGCTGGAAATACATAGGGGAGGGGTGAAAGAGGCACTGGAATTTAGGTGCAGTAGAGGGAGGTAAAAAGAGAATGAAAGGCGAATACATCCTAATGGATAAAATTGAATCCAGCCCCTGGAATCTAAAACAGAGCCAGAGCGGATAACAAATAATTAAGCTCCATTGGAACCCTGCGGTGGAAAAAGGGGCAAAAATAGAAAAGGGTGAAGGGAAAAAATAGAAAAAGGTGAAGGGAGACTGTAGAAGGTAGATGTACGTAGCTTTACACTCACAATCGGAGGGTCTGTTTCTAGAATTTGAACATGTGGCCTCCAGGTCACAAGGCGCTTTACCTAGTGTAGTACAGGTAGTCTAAGCCAACATCATTATACTACTAACCTAAAACTATAAGAGCCTCTATTCTAATAGGATGAATGAAATTACGTTCATGAAATCATCTGCTTTGGTTTCATTGCTTTTGGTTTTTAAATGTAATAGCATTCTTTGCTAATGGTTGTTTGCTGTTTGGATATGTACAACTTCTTTTTGATAAACAATATTGATGTTAATCATTGATCATAAAGTTTTTATTTTACTTTCAATTATTAATGGGGAGTAACTTCATTGATTGCCTGTTTAATGTAACTCCTGCTTTTACATGTCAGCAAGAAGAGTCTGATATTAATGCATTTGGAGCAAACAGTCAGCTGCTGACGCTTGGGCTGGGACTATTGGCCACAGGATTAGCTGCTGCATATGTAACACGACTTGCAAAGGTATTATCCCTACTTTTCACATTGGTATGAAAGAAATATATATTGTTTTTGTAATATTTAATACAGGAAATTGGGTAAGCAAACAAACCTGAAATGGTGCACTCTGAGTACCCTCTATTACTGGGACAAGGAGTTTTGATTAGGTTGGTTAACTTGAAAAGAATTTGAGAGTATTGGGAGTTAGTAGTTGTTTAGTTTATGTTTATGTTCCTTTATCTTGAGAAAAAGCAGGCATACCATGATGAACATCGATGCATATGCTTGGATAGTATTCTATATCTGATTGGTCGTAAAACCCTGCATGGTTTTTCTATGTTAGAACCTCCCACGATGATGATTTGTAATTAGTTTAGGAAGCCTTGAGGTTTGGTGATTATTGAACTAGTTTTCTAATGACAATTTTGCTGAGGATCGGATATGATTTAGGCTTAAATGGCAAGTATAAGCTTCATTTGGATACAGAAAATAAATTCTTTATTAAATTCCATTCTTTCTTGTTTTAACTTTTAACCAACATTTTCTTGCTTTTCACCATTATCATTCTTCATGTCTTCTAGAAGTCTGTATGCGCTAATATTTTCTATTTTAGAAAAACATATTGGCAATGGAATGTTGCCTTTACGGTCCCGTCTAACCTGGCTAGGCCAACTTTCCACTTGCAGCCCCCGTTTTTCTTCCCTCGACCATTCCATTCTAGAAGTTATTGCCTTGAGACTAGTAATGATAATGATAAAAGAAATAATACTGTTGTGATTCACTTGTTTTCACTATATGCAAGTCGCTGTTGCATCACAGAGCCTGTTATTCATTAGTTAAGGCATGATCGGACTCACAAGTTACTCAACATTTTTTACCGCTACAATGCAGGATGCTATAAAGGACATCGAATAGAGTCACTAAGCAGTATACAGCTCAACATTTGCCAACAAAGACAAGTCCATATGCCCGGATTGGGAAACTGCTATTTCAGTAAATAAATATCAGTTATGGAAGATAAAGAAGAATTAAGGAAAGTGATATACAGATCATGTCCTTTCATCCTTTGTAAATTAACATGTTCTTATTGATAAACTCAGGTAGGATCAGTCTATTCTTCTTTCCCTCTTACATTGTTGGAATAGTTTGTCTGCGTCATTTATTACAAAATTATGACGCCCTAGTTTCTTATAGCATTTTTGTTTTTAGGTAAGAATATCTAGAATCAATTTTGATAGTCACAAGAGTGAAAATTTCTCACTTTTTGAGGTCCACAATTAATTCTGGGTTTTCCAATCTAAAAACCAAACATGATATTGACTGGCAGAAAGCAAATGCACAGATCAGGTTGCTGATAAATGGGTAAGGAAGTAGACAACTGGAGAGATAAAGGAAACCCGAAAAGATCACTGAGAAAGGTTGCTGTAGGGAGTGACTAACTGCTATAGTTACAAAAAAATTGTTTAGTATTTAGTTCTTAAGATTTTGAAAAGCAATAGTGAAGATAATGAATTTTTTTTTGTTTTTTACGATTTCCTTTATAAAATTTTGGAAACAAATGAAATAAAAATGAGGTGATAATTTTATAATTAATGTAAATATATTTTATAATAATTAATGTAAAAATGTCAGCAGAAAATAAAACTAAAACATAAATCAAAAGCCCTTAGCAGTCGTTTACGTAATTTCATGTTCATTTCAAAGGCAAATATCAATAAATTCATGGATAGTGAATGCTTCTCAACAAAGACTATTTTTACATTTCAATAAATTAAATGCACAATGAAACTTCTGCATAAAAACAGTGCAACTAGTTAGTTTAGAAAATGAGTAGTTTAGAAAATGAGAAAGTTTGTGCATACAACAAAAAAATTTATAACTTTTTGTATTATCAAATAAAATATTAATGTCTCTCTCTTCTCAGACTGGTCTCTTTGACTCATGCACTTCCTTCTCTTATTCTTGCCTCACCTCATGTTACTACTTCTCCTTCTCTCATGCTCCCTTTTTATTTATTTATTTTTTTTCAATTTTTTCATCTATTCTTAACTTCGAGAGAAAAATAGAGAATGTGAAAATTCTGTTATGGAAGCATTGGA
This sequence comes from Nissolia schottii, assembly GCA_003254905.1. Taxonomy (NCBI): domain Eukaryota; kingdom Viridiplantae; phylum Streptophyta; class Magnoliopsida; order Fabales; family Fabaceae; genus Nissolia; species Nissolia schottii. The sequence goes on along the minus strand of QANU01086992.1, from coordinate 68,624 downwards.
ATTCATTATTACACTAACAGTGCTGTTTACATGCTTATATGGTAAAGTGATGGATCACCATGCACCATACTAAAGCTAGTAGCACAGTAATACTACCTACAGCTGCTAAACCGTAATCGGTTACAAACAGAATGGCAGAATAACAGAAATATGAAAACAGCCTTCTATCTCTTTACCCCCCTGCAAGCTGGACGTGGTTGATGTATGTCAATCAAGCCAAGCTTGGAGATGAGATGAACAAATGTGCGAAGTGGCAATGCTTTGGTGAGGAGGTCAGCACACTGTTCGGTGGTGGAAACAGGCAGTAAACGCATGAGCCCAGCTAGGTACCGTTCTCTGACAATATGGCAATCAATGTCCAAGTGCTTTGTGCGCTCATGGAACACAGGGTTAGCAGCAATATGAAGAGCACTTTGATTATCACAATAAAGCAGGGTGGTTCTGGCACGAGGGCACTGCAAGTCATGAAGCAGAAATGACAGCCACTGGAGCTCGCATGTGGCGCTAGCCAAAGCACGGTATTCAACTTCGGAGGATGACCTGGAGACAGTGCACTGTTTCTTTGCTTTCCAGGAGATCAAGGATTCACCAATAAAAAAACAATAACCTGAGGCAGACCTTCGAGTATCAAGGCACCCTCCCCAGTCGGCATCACTATACCCCACTAGTTGCAGGGATGAGGATCGTGGGAAGAAAACTCCACGACCTGGAGCACCTTTGAGGTAGCGCAATACTCTCATGGCTGCCCTGTAGTGTGTCATTGTTGGTGAAGTGAGGAATTGACTTAACTGCTGACAAGCAAAGCCAATATCAGGCCTTGTGGAATTCAGGTACAGCAACCTCCCAATTAAGCACCTGTAGCCAGGGACATCTTCATACGGTTTTCCATCATCTTGATGCAATTTCACAGCAAAATCCAAGGGAGTAGACGATGGTTTAGACTCCAAGGTACCTGATTCCTGGAGTAAATCGATGCAGTACTTCCTTTGAGACAATGCTATCCCCTTGCTTGAATGTGAAACCTCAAGACGAAGAAAGTATCTCAGCTGGCCTAAGTCTTTGATCCTGAACTTGTCATCGAGGATAGACTTAATCCGCTGAAATTCAGCCAAAGAGGAGCCTGCCAGGATTATGTCATCTACGTACACAAGTAAGGCTGTGAAATCTGCCGGGGAGCTATGGATAAATAAGGTGTGATCAGAATGAGCTTGAGTGTATCCACAGTTGAGAAGCACTTGGGAAAGTTTCTCAAACCACTGTCTGCTAGCCTGTTTGAGGCCATATAAGCTCTTGATCAGTTTACAAACTTTTCCTGGTTGTGAAACTACCAGGCCTGGGGGTATGTTCATGTAAACCTCCTCCTTTAAATCTCCATGCAAGAAAGCATTATTCACATCTAATTGGTGGAGGTGCCACATCTTGATAGAAGCAACAGCTAACAATGCACGGATAGTGGTCATTTTAGCTACAGGGGAAAACGTATCAAAGTAATCAATACCTTCAATTTGATTATACCCCTTTGCTACAAGCCTTGCTTTGTACCTTTCAATTGACCCATCAAACCTCCTTTTGATTTTAAAAACCCACTTGTTGCCAATGGGGGTGAAACTATGAGGCAGGTCTGTGATGATCCATGTCTTGTTCAGCTCTAAAGCATCCAATTCAGCCTGCATAGCTTCCTGCCAGCACTTGTGCTTGCTGGCCTCACCATAATTTCTTGGCTCATAGTCGGTGTCAACAGCAGACAAGAAATTTAAGCAGGATGGAGCCAAGTTTGTGTCAGAGACATAATTGGACAAGGGATACTTACAGGGTGGTGAGGATGATGATTGTAGCAGGGCAGTTGGTGCTGTCATGTGTACTTGGTTACAATGGTAATCCTGCAAGGATTGTGGTGGCCTCTTCAGCCTAGTAGATTGCCTTACTTGTAGCTGGGCTGCAGGTTGCAACTCGGTTACAGTAGCCAGCTCAGTTTCAGGCTGCACATTATCATCAGTAGGCTGCACATTATCATCAGCAGGCTGCACAATGTCAGGTGGAATGGCTGTTACCTCAGATAGGTAATCAGGCTCAAAATGTGCTGCAGCCTGTGCTGGTGCCAGGGGTTTGTGGCTAGGCAATTGCACCTGTTGCCTGTGTGGGAGAACATGATCATAAAATCTGACATTTCTAGAGACTTGTATGACCATAGTTCTCAGGTTGTACATCACAAATCCCTTCACCCCTGGCTTGAACCCCAAAAAGACACACTTGTCTGCTCTAGGGTCAAATTTGCCCCTCCCTGCTACTAGGGTTGATGCATAACACAGTCCCCCAAATGTCCTGATCTGATCTATGTCAGGTTCAGCATCATAAAGTACATGGTAGGGTGAGTGGTTGTCTAGCAAGGGAGTGCTTATTCTATTTATTAGATAAGTTGCATGAATTACAGCATATGACCAAAATCTCTTTGGTAAATTAGATTGAAACAAAAGTGCCCTTGCCACATTGAGCACATGTTGATGTTTTCTTTCAACTCTTGCATTTTGTTGAGGTGTCTCTCTACATGAAGTTTGGTGTATGATTCCCATGGAATGGTAAAAATTAGGTAGGTTAAATTCAGGTCCATTATCACTTCTAATGACCTTAACCTTAGTGCCAAATTGGGTTGAAATGAAAGTTACAAATCTCTTAACACTGTCCATGACCTCAGCCTTGGACCTCAGCATGAATGTCCAAGTAAATCGGCTAAAATCATCAACAGCCGTGAGGAAATACTTATGTCCATGGTAACCAATCACAGAAAAAAGTCCCCAAATATCCAAGTGAATGAGTTCAAACTTGGCCTTAGCCTTTGTATTACTAATTGCATATGGTAAACATCTTTGTCTAGCAAAGTGACAAATATCACAAGGAGAGTATTCTACTTTGTTTACAAAGGGAAATTTCTTATTCATTAAAGTCATTCTAGCTGGAGATAGATGTCCAAGCCTGAAATGCCATAGAGTATCCTGGGGAATTATGGCAGAACTCTCACAATCTGTAGTGACAGTGGCAGTGACAACACCAGAAGAACCACGGCTATGAACTGATGCAGCAGGACAAGGACCATGACTTGCAACCAAGTAATACAGCCCACCAACCTGCCTACCACACTAGAACCAATCATCCTCTTGTTGTGCACCTCCTGAATCACACATTTATCATGCAGAAATGAGTGAATAATTCCTTGCAGCAGCTAGTTTAGAAATTGAGATTAGGTTTACTCTGAAATCAGCTACATAGAGTACATTTACTAGGCTCAATCCTGAAGGAAAAATGACCTCTCCTGAATGCTCAGCAATCATGCTAGCTCCATTAGGGAGCTTGATTTCTACAGGCGTAATTTTCTTGTAGCAATTAAACTAAGACGGTTTAGAACATATGTGATCTGTTGCCCCTGAGTCAAAGATCCATGTGTTCCAAGTGCATTGAGGTGCTAGTATTGACAGAGTGTGTTTCATACCTGGTTCAGGTGCATTTATGTTCACTTGTGACACACTTGCCGAAGAAGTCTGTGCTGCATTGCTTTGCTGAATCAGAGCAAGCAGGCTTTGATACTGCTCTTGAGTGAAACCAGAACCTGAATTTTGCTGCTGATCTGGTCCAGATTTGGTTTCACCTTTCGTGTCTGAATCCTTAGTGCTCACAGAATTTGCTGAAGGATTTCTAGTCATCCAATGAGCAGGTATAATCCTGAAGCATTCTTCATACACATGGCCTGTTTTGCCACAATTCGTGCAAGACTTGCCATTATTACTTTTGGTTTTAGCATAGATCTATTAGTAGCAGCAGCATTGATGTGGATCTTTTCTTCATCATCTAGATCTCCATCAATTTCACGCTCTTGTTGTGCTACCGAAGTAAAAACACGGTTAAGTGAAGGAAGTGTGTCCTTCATGAGAATTTGAGACCTGACCGCTCCAAATTTCTCATCAAGGCCTGTAAGGAATCTCAGGATGTAATCCTGCTCCCTATGCATACGAATGTCCCTAGTTGCAGGACAACTGCACTTAATTGCACAGCTACACTCGAGGCAGGGTCGATAATTCTCCAACTCCTCCCATAGAGTTTTCAATTCAGTGAAATATTCGATCACAGTCATGTTACCTTGCTGCATTGTGTAAAGATCATGTGGAATCTTTGCTATTCTCAAGAAATCACTCAGTGCAAACCTCTCCAAACCGTTGCGGCATCATCGATTCCGTCGATGCTTCGGGCAATTGCTGGAGAAACGGAGTTCATTATCCAGGAATGAATCATCATGTTACACCTCTCCCAGGGCTCATACATTGGGTGAAATTCATCAGGCTTTTCGATCTCACCGCTTAGGAACTTATACTTGTTCTTCGCTATCATTGCTCTCCTCATCGACCTACTCCGTCGGTGATAGTTTGAGCTAGTTAGAAGTGCAGGAACTATAACCAGAGACGGATTCTCGCTTGGATGCAAGTAGTAAGGATTGTTTGGATTCAAGAGCAGATCTCCACTGCCGCCGGTGGGAGCTTCTCCGATCAAGCCTCCTGCAGCAAGATTTCCTCTATTCCCTTGAGCACGAACCATGGCGGAAGCGCAGCAGAACTCTGTGGATCAAAGCTCTGATACCATCTTAACTTCGAGAGAAAAATAGAGAATGTGAAAATTCTGTTATGGAAGCATTGGAATTCATTATTACATTAACAGTGCTGTTTACATGCTTATATGGTAAAGTGATGGATCACCATGCACCATACTAAAGCTAGTAGCACAGTAATACTACCTACAGCTGCTAAACCGTAATCGGTTACAAACAGAATGGCAGAATAACAGAAATATGAAAACAACCTTCTATCTCTTTATCTATAACTTTCATTTATTTTTTGTTACGTTATTTTACTTCTTCTCTATTTATCTTTTTCTTGTTTTTTTTTCATTCTTCTATGATTTAAGTTGTTCTTTTTTTATTTTTTAATGACTTTGATTGGGTTTAATGTTTATTTATTAGTATTATAATGCTTGTTTTTGTTTCTGTGTAGTATAATATTTGTTCATATATATTGCAATGTTTGTTTATGAGTGTTGTAATGGTTTTTTTTTGTTTTTGTGTGGTATAGTGTTTGTTCATTTGTGATATAATGTTTGTTTATATATGTTATAATGTTTGTTTATGAGAGAAAATGTGAGGGAGCAAGAGTGTACGGCATTTATTTTTGTGTTCAATAATATTTGTTTATTTATTTTGTAGTGTTTATGTAGGGGTAGATGTACACATTTTAGGTGTGAGTGGAGAGTAGGAGAAGGAGTGTTATTTCCAGCGTTAATGAGGTGCGAGTTCTATTTTATTTTTCCTTTTGAATGTAAAAACGTTTATTCATCTCTTCAAAAATGTTTGTTTATTTGTCATTGTCAATGTATATTATATTTATGTTAAATGTACAGTAACAACTATTCCATTTCACACAACTATTCCATTTCACACCTAGTATCACTGATTTTTTTTATTAAAAAAAACCACTTTACTCCCATAACGTATATAGCTTGGGTACTCTATTCCATGCATTTTAATTTTAAAATAGTACAAATTAAATCTTAACTTTTTTAAATTGCGTGAAGAAAAGAGTTTTTTACCACTAAAATGGATTGAATCAATTAAAAAACTAAAATAGGGGTTCATATTGAAAATTTACAAGTGTATGGTTTCAAAGCCTAAAATCGAAAAAGCAACTACCGATTTCAAGCTACTCAAAATCCGTGAAGGGGGACAGGGGTAGGGGAATTGCATTGTTAGAAGATAGCATGATTCTATACATCAGAGGTTTAATTTACAATAGAATGTTAGCCTATTTATAGGCTGAGGACTCAATGGCCAAAACACAATGGCCAAAAATAAATTATAATCCAATCAAATCAAACATAATGTATATCAAATCAAATCAAATATAAATATATATTATTATTCTTAACACCCTCCCTCAAGCTAAAGCTCCACGAGCTTTTAGCTTGTCACAAGTGAAGGTTGTTAAGAGAAAACAAGAGTGGAGCCAAGGACTTCTACGGAATACATCGGAGACTGCACGGAGGCAGCGATAGGCAACTTCGGAGACTGCACAGAGGTAGCGGCAGCGACAGGCAACATCGACGACTGCGCGAAGGTAGTGATTACGGAAAACATCGGAGACTGCACAAAGGTAGCAATAGGCAACTTACGGAGACTGCAACGGAGGCAGCAATAGGCAATGCCGGAGACTGCACGGAGCCAGCAGCAGACAACATCAGAGACTGCACGGAGGCAGCAATAGGCAACTTAGAGAAGAGCACGGATCTGGCAACGGCGACGGATCTTGGTTGTGTGGCTATGAATCTTTACACAACTAACACTCTCAGGCATTTTATCAAACACCTTACGAGCATCCACAACTAAGGATGTGACGTGGTGCTCTGGTGGTGCGAAGCAGCGTACGGAGATCGGTACCGTAGGCGCCGGGAGGAGCAGGTTGTGGGGAGAGGCAGCGTAAGAGGACTGTACAGCAGAGATGGCGGAGGGAGATGCCATGGCAGTGGCAGAGGGAGAGAGGAGACGGTTCACGGAGGATGCCATGGCTCTGATACCATGTTAGAAGATAGCATGATTCTATATATCAGAGGTTTAATTTACAATAGAATGTTAGCCTATTTATAGGCTGAGGACTCAATGGCCAAAACACAATGGCCAAAAATAAATTATAATCTAATCAAATCAAACATAATGTATATCAAATCAAATCAAATATAAATATATATTATTATTCTTAACATGCATAGTGCCTGAAATCGACAATGGCAGTGCCAATTTCAGGTAACCGTGCCTGGAAACATGTGTGCAGGTGGGTACAAGGTCTGCAAGCTTGAAATTGGGGGGTATGGGTGCCAATTTCAGGGCTTTAAAAGTCGTGCCCCATTTCCCATATAATACTTCTTCCTCTTTTCCCCACTTCACTTCATCAAGATTAATTTCTTCTCTTATTCTCTTCTTTTGTTCTTGTTCGCTAAATAGTTTGTAGTGTGGTTTCTGGTTAAAAAAAATAGTGAAAAAAATATTATGTGAAGTGAAAAAAGAAAATATAAGTAAATATGGTGAGAGGTCACGTAGACAAGTGTAACATCCCGATTTTTCCTTAGAGAAATAATCGTAAACATAAATATTAAATTGATTTTCTAATCATGATTAGAGAATAAAGATGGGAAATTATTAGGTAGAATATCCCTAGGAAATAAAACGTGTTGCCATGGGAAGTTCGGAGGTAAACCAAACAGCCGCTGTTCGCCGATGAAAATTTCTGACGCGAAAAAGGTGTCCATGAAAATACTCCTCCGGAGAAAAATTCACAAACACCGTTAAATGTTAATACCCCTAGGTAGAGGGGAATTAGAGGATAGCGACGGTATAAACGGAATATTTTTCGGACGACCGTGCGCGACGCACCGATACTGCGAACGATAAAACACGAGCGAACCGGAACCGGGAGAAAATGAAATTTCAGCAGCTGAACTAGGAGAGAGGGGGCTGCACGGTTTGAATGGGATTTTTATCCAATCCCTTAAATCATGCTTCCAACACTAACCATCACCTTACCTTTCTTACACATAGCCATACCTACATCCATACCTTCTACTATTCATCTAATTTTATTAAATCTCAAAATTCAATTAATTTCCCTCACCATTCAGCCACCCAAAACCGAGTCTCCTCCCCCAAAACTCTAAGAAATATTTCATTTCCCACATCCTCCATAAACACACACTAAGCCAAGCTTCAAGAACACCACCTAGTCTTCAAGAAATCAAGCACTCTTGCCATCCTTTTCCACCTCCTAAAAACCGAAACATAGCCTCAAAGTCTCCTCATCTTGGTTGTCATTTTCTTCCATCCACAATTGATGAAAGCCTTTTTAACCACTTTCTCGGATCTTGACATGGCTTAGGTTTTGTCACAACCATGCCAAGCTCGTTGAAAGCTTCTATGCGCTTTTGTCATTCAAATTAAATTTATATACATACCTACTTTACGGCTTTCAGATTCCAAAAGGAATCCAATTGCAGTATAGGGTATGGTCGATCCCACAGGGAGTTGTAAAATACCATTCTTGAGTTCATTTAATTAAACAATAAAGTGAAGGATTGTTGATTTAATTTTTATATTTAAATAGACTAAATAAATAAAAGACATGAAAATAAATAGGAAACAAATCAGAGGTAGTTCCGGAGCTTGTTGGGAATTTCAATCACATTATAGTTCCATGCATCCAGTTACTTATTACATAGAACTATCGTTTGATTGCCCGCCATCAGTTCTTAACTTGTCATCACTTTCGCGCATGACAAGATCACAGGTTTCCTTTGTTAAACTGTCACTTTCGCACACAAGCTTAACAAAGTACGCCAGCATTAATCCAGATGTTAAAACGGCTAACCTTTATTCCAGTTACGGCAACAAGGTTAGATGAAATGATTTAGGTCAGACTCTAATGATTGTAACTTTCGTTCACAACGTTCAAGTCTAGGTTCTAGTTAAGCATAGCATTATTGATTTTAATTTGGTTATGACCTAATTAGCATAACTTTCGTTCATGTAAATAAGTCCCAAATCAAGAATCAAAACACTAAACAAAACTAGCATTAGGCATGAAATCATTCAAGCAAATCATAAGAAAAAGATAGATTCATATGTAATAGTTACATGGATACAAGCAAACTACAATAGTAATCAAAATCCCAACAAAAAGAGGGTTAGGAACCCATCTTACAAGAGAATCTTGGAGGCAAGGTTGAGGCACTTACCATGACACGTGCTCACGCCGTCATGGCCATGGCTTCGCCAAGCTTCCTCGATCTCCGGCTCCTTCACAAGCCTCGTCTTTGTTCCTAACCTAACCTAAACTAAACTAAGCTCAAAATTACAAAGAAAATATGTAAAAGAAGTGAAGAATGGAGGGGGAAAGGTATGGTTCGGAGTGGTCTCAGCCTCCTCTATTTATAGGCAAAAATTGGTTTCCGTCGCTCAGCGGTTTTGGTTCCTTCGCTGAGCGATAAACACTTAATCGCTGGGCGGCGGCGCTTAATCGCTGAGCGATTGTACTTTTACGCGGTTTCATTTAATGCTCGGCAGCTTTTGCAGGGCGGCGATTGACGTGGATGGCGGCGTCAGGCTGGCTCCAGCTGGCGCATTTATTGCGCCAGCGCAAGTGGCTTGCCGACTTAAGTTCGCTGAGTGATACCGACAAAGTTGCTGAGCGATTCTTCTCTAAGCGCTGAGCGATTCCTTGTTCCTCGCTGAGCGATGACTTCGTCCAGAATCTTCTTTTTAAGCTCTTTTCCAATTCTGCCCTTTTCTTCCCTTCTTCATGGGATTATTCTTCATAAATTATGCTTGCATCCTTTTATCAAAACATATTTAAAACCTAAAAAATATAAAGATTTAATTAGATAATTCTTTAAAATATGTGAGAATAAGTGCCATTTTGAATGTTGAAAATTGTATGTTTTGGGCACTTATCAACAATCAAAGAGGAACAACACCATCACCCTCCTCATTGCTCAAAGTTTTTCATCTTGAAGAAAGGTGATCTCAAGCTTTGGGAACATCAAGGCTAGTGGGACTTCACTCCAAACTTCCCTCACCAACACCAACCTCCTTGAGAAGTGGGTAACTAACTAAAAACATCCCTTGATGGTTCTATGCCTTTTTGCATGTTTATGTGATTTAGGAGAAAATGCACATAACATGTGTTTTATGCCTTGAAATGAACTTGCATGTGTTGGTAATGATTTGAGGAGGAAAAATATATTTTTTTTGGTTGTTAAAATTTGTGTGTAACTATGCATAAATCACCTCCTTGGTGATCTAAATATGTGTATGTGTGAATATGTGATAAAATGTGCATTTATGTGATATATGTTGGAATAATGTATGATGTGGGTAACTCTTGATGGCCACTACTTAGGTGGCCTATGTATGAATATTGTTTGTATATATTATGTTGTTGTGTGCTTGAAAAGCTAGTGGTGTTTCTTGTGTTTTGTTGGGATATGAGTATACATAAGTATGGATAAAAGTTTTAACATGGACATAATGATTTTTAGAGTGTTACAAGAAAAAGGGAGGATTCGGTTTTTGAGGGTAGAACTTGGGAAAATAGTTGGTTAGAAGTGTTAGAGGAGAGTGTAAAAGAATCTTGGTAGTGCATGGTAGTAAAAGAATAAAAGAAAATGAGGGTGTATGAGAGAAGAGAGCAACTCGGTTTTGGGGGGTTAAAGGGGTGGAAAAATGAGAATTTTAGTAGTTGTGGTGGTAAGAGTGTAAAAGAAAGACAAGAGGGTGAGTGTACATAAGGTTGTCATAAACTTAAGAAGATTAAAAATGTAGTATGTATGTGTTAGGTGTATGCATGAGGTGGGTAACTTAGGCTTTTGTTCACTCCTTGTGTTCTTGAGTTTGGATGATAATATGTGTTGTATGTGTTTTGTTTTCTAGAAATGTAGTTAAAGTTTGATAATGTCAAGTATAGTCAAGATATTGTTATAGGTTGAAAGCTTGAGGAGAATGATGTGTGTTTGAGTGGAGAAGCCATGGAAGAAGTGTGAGAAAAGATGGAAGAAGCAGTGCATGCATTCATGAGGCAGTGTTGCCACAGGACTTAGGGCAACCATAGATCACTAGAATTGAATGAACTAATGTGTAAAGATGGTAACTTAAATTAGGGAAAACGGTTAAGTCTAAAGATGGGCCCCGGCCACAGAGGGTCGGAGTAGCCCGAAGCTATGACATAGTTATATAATAGGAACCCCTCTCTTGGCACGTCATACCTGACAAGCCCCTCCCCAGCCATGCGAGACGAACTGGGTTATGATTATGTTACGCAGATAATGATCTGAACGCTGGTTTCCACCCGGACGAGAGAAAAGAAAGTAAGGAGCACTTGAGCTTTTATGTCATGACATTTAAAAGACAGGTAAGATGTCCACGAAGTTCGGACATAAGAGAGAAAGAGAGATTTAGTCCACGAAGTTTGGACTCAGGCGTTAAAGTCATCCACGAAGTTCGGATGCAGATGATTAAGTCATCCACGAAGTTCGGATGGAAGGGAGTAAGTCGTCCACGAAATTCAGGCGCATACGAGCCTCACTCCTAGTGTTACCACACGTCGTAGCTGCAGAAGGGATGATGATCCCCCAGTCTACATGGGAGCGATGGCAACCCAACAGCGAAGAAGGACGCGGCCACAGGCGCGTAAGAGAAACCTCTATCCCCTTATGCATTACATTTATGTGTTAATTGTATAAGCTGTATGATTATATCTAATTATGTATGGTTATGTATATATGATTATAAATGCATGTTGGGTAAACCGTCCGTGAGACACATACGAGACGGTCACAGTAACACCGCAAGTCTGCTTAATAAGCACGAGAACTTAGTAAGAAGGATTAGATCCCAGTCACCTAGTAATTAGATAAAGCTGCCCAGGAACATAGGAAAGAAATAACAGGTAGGATGTCTAGATGCATGAACACTTAGAGATCTCCTGGACGGCCGGAAGCATAATTGAGTAACCAGATCCCCACTACTCCATAGTTATCCACTGAGAACCACCGTTCTCACCCCCACTTACTTATGACTTCAGGTGAGTTAGATGACGACCCCGCCGAAGAAATGGCAGATCCTCCGCAGCAGGTTTAGGACCATAGACCCTGAGACAGGGGAGGAGGCGGAGCTGTGGTCAGTGCTTGTGGTGAACCGTCCCACACCCCTCCGAGTTGCACCACCGGTTTCCCCAGAGCCAGAGAATCCCACCGACGGCGAGCCCGCTCCTTACGAGAAGGACGTGGAGGTTGATCTAGTTTCCGTGAGACTGCGACAGCTCAAGGCCTTCCGGCGAGGCGCACGGATGATGACATCTAGAGACTAACGCCGCCAGTTTGCACCTCGCACTCCGAACAGCGAGGCAGGCCCGTCCCCCGGCCCCTGAGACCCGCCAAATATACCAGTGTCCTCATCACCCGAGGAAGATTATCCTCTGGAGGTCTTGGAGGAGGAAGACGAGGAGGATGAGCCAGAGCCGGAGGACGAGGCAGAGGAGCTGGAGCAAGAGGATCCAGAGGAGGAGCCGAAGCAGGAGGAGGAGGATCTAGAGGAGGATCCGGAGAAGGAGCCCAGCGAGGATGAGCCAGAGATTTGACCAACCCTGTTCCCAGACTCTGTCATCAGTGACGGCACCTTTTTGCCAGTAGCCCTAGCTATATATGTACTTTGATGTATGTCGTTTTGTAGCCCTGTCAGTATGTACGGACCTAGGATATGTATAGGCCCTTTTGATGTACTAGTATAGTATCTGATGCATATAAGACTCTATGATATGTATTTATGACTTTCTGACATGTATGGCTTTAACTGTTGGACCCACTTGGTACTGTTTACTGTACTTCTTATGTATGTACTTGTACGACAGACAAAGCTTGCATTTATCTGTTATACGACTATATGGGACACACGCATGGCTCTAGTCTGACGCATAACAATAACTTATGTTTAAAAAGAAAAAAAATGGGTCCTTACTTTCAGTTAACTTAATTATTTTCCTAAGTAAAGTAGGGACTATCAGTATTCCCACACAGCAGATAACAACTATGATTTCTGTTGATCATATCTCTGAAGTAATTATGCAGAATAATGAGGTATGTTGATAAATATATTATTATTATTATTATTATTATTATTATTATTATTATTATTATTATTATTATCATTATTAATGTTTTTGTTAATTCATGTATTACTTGTAATTATTTTGTTGAAGAGTGAGACACAGAGTATGCTCTACACTTGCCTTACTTTGAGGATCTTGTGTACCAAAAACGTGAGCTCACTTTGATATTTCAAAAAAATTTGTTGATAAGTATTTGTTGTTAAATTATTATTTTTATCTATGCGCTATAACATATTTTTTTTGTTTATTAATAGTTTTATTATTACAGGGTGTGCGAAATTTAAGAAGTAGACACTAAAAACATTGAGCCACCTAATCTCCTGATACGACACACCCTAGAAAATGCTAATTTGTATGAGGTGGCTACAATGTCTGCTATGGTGATCAACCATGACCTTATTAATGCGCCTTTCGAGCATTGGAGACCATGATACATATATACATATACTAAGGAGCAAACTGATGAATAGAATATAATTGATAGATGAGATGAACTGAAATAACTGAATATGCTGAATATGGGAATAACTGGTAAAACTAAATGTACTGGATAACTGGAATACACTGCGCTAATAACTGGAAAGTAAAATTGTACGTATGCCCATGTCCCTGCGGATGAACACAATTCGAGGGAGTCACAACTTGACTTCACTTCACCAGGATAAATTTAGGTGGTTTCAGTATGCACGCAACCTGAATATCTATGAGGGTACGCATACCCTAAGTCTGAGGAGCCTGACGCTCACCTAATCAGCTAAATCTGAAAAGGCGGGCATGCCATGATTTGAGGAGCTTGGCACTCGTAGCTATCTACTACTAAATCTGGGTTGCAAGGTCATTGACCCCGCACTGCTCTAAGTCATCTATCCTGTGATCTACTGTTTGTAAAGTCTTTTAGGAAGCTGTCTTTGATTACCCATGTTGTTAAGGCCTAAGGCTACTAGTTATGTCAAGTGTGTCCTACTTAACTAATCTTGTTTATTAGTCCGAACTCAAGGAATAAGGTCCCTCACTTAGGACAGGATGCCCAGGTAAGAGAGGTGCGTCACAATAGACATCTTAAGTACCAAGTCTTGCCTTAGCAAAAACCTTCCCCTTGTTAAGGTCCATGCCTTAACCAGAGTCTTTATTTAAAGTCTTATTACGTAATCCTAATCTAGCTAATCTAAGGGATATAGTGTCTAAGGGCTTAGGTCTCTCTGTCTTAACATAGCATGACATAACATATATAACATAGTATAAGTATAAACACATGGCATATATAGCATATCACATAAGCATGGCATCTACTGAACATGTATATGAATAACTATTTAACTACTAGCATGGTATGACATAACTGACTCTATTGATGGATCATCGAAGTCGGACCATCAACCCATTGGGATCGTCACTCACTTGGAATGTCGCGAAATAGAGGAACACTAGCATAGGGGGCTCCAAGTGGAGTGTAAAAGCGCACATTAGATTTTTTTTCTTACCAATACCCTTGCCTAACTTTTCCATGTACTTGACCTTGAAATGTCTAGCAAAATTTTGCGTATTATGTCTTATGCAGTAGAGGTGGTAGGCCCAATGACAAATCATTCGCCGTATTGCTGACTTTATTGACTCGTGGCGATCAGATATCAACCTAATTCCTCGTGCTACTTGTGGTAACACTTCGCGGACCGCGGTTATGAAAAAATGTTAGGCATCTGTTGTTTTCCCTTCAACAATTGCAAAAGCAATTGACAAAATATTCTGATTGTCATTCTTGTGTGGATATCATCAATAAAACACCCCTATATTGCCTATACAAGTGTGTTCCATCAACCTGGATCATTGATTTGCAGCAACTAGATGCCTTAATGCAAGGCCCAAACCTCCATAACGCACGTCAAAATATTTCAATGGTTGTTTGTAATGATCCATCGGCATTGTAAGCATCGATAATATCCATTTCAACTGCGCATGAATCATCAAAATGCTTCAATGCAAGCAGCCAATAAGACAACTCATTGTCTGAATCTTCCCAATTTCCGTACACTTGTGCATTTGCTTTTTTGCTTAGCTACCCATGTCTTTCGGTATGACGGCTAGTATCCGTGCCCGTCCATAATAATTGCTTGAATCGTTTTTAAGAGCATCTTTGGTGTTGTTTGTATTTGCGCCAAAATTCTCCCAGCAATGTGCTCAAAAATCAGCTTGGAGTGATCTCGGGTAAGTGTTGAGGCAACACAACTGTGACGGCCATTGTACTTAGTAACTTTCTAGAAGTAGTTGTGATTTTTCATGGTCGCCCTAATAAGCCACTGATGAAAGCCTTTTTAACCACTTTCTAGGATCTTGACACAGCTTAGGTTTTGTCACAACCGTGCCAAGCTCGTCGAAAGCTTCTATGCGCTTTTGTCGTTCAAATTAAATATATACCTACTTTACGGCTTTCAGATCCACAAGGGATCCAATTGCAGTATAGTCGGGTATAGTCGAATCCACAGAGAGTTGCAAAAATACCGTTCTTGAGTCCGTTTAATTAAACAATGGAGTGAAAGATTTGATAATTGTTTTGATAATTAAAATAAGTAAATAAACAACATAAAAAGTAAATAGGAAACAAATCAGAGGTAGTTCCGGAGCTTGTTGGGAATTTTAATCACATCATAGTTTCATACATCCAGTTACCGATTACATAGAACTATCATTTGATTGCCCGCCACCAGTTCTTGACTTGTCATCACTTTCGCGCATGACAAGATCACAGGTTTCCCTTGTTAAACTGTCACTTTCGCACACAAGCTTAACAATGTACACCAAGATGTTACAACAGCTAATCTTTATTCCAGTTATGGCAACAAGATTAGATGAAATGGTTTAGTTCCGACTCTAATGGTTGTAACTCTCGTTCACAACGTTCAAGTCTAGAATCAAGTTAAGCATAATGATGTTGATCTTAACTTTGTTATGATTTAATTAGCATAACTGTCGTTCATACAACTAAATCCCAAATCAAGAATCAAAACATTAAACAAGGACTAGCATTAAGTGTAAAACCATTCAAGCAAATCATAAGAAAACAGATAGATTCATATGTAATAGTTACATGGATACAAGCAAACTACAATAATGACCAAAATCCCAACAAAAAGAGGATTAGGAATCCATCTTACAAGAGTATCTCGGAGGCAAGGTTTGGACGCTTACCATGACACGTTGCCACGCCGTCATGGCCAGGGCTTCGCCAAGCTTCCTCGATCTCCGGCTCCTTCACAAGCCTCTTCTTTGTTCCTAACCTAACCTAAACTAAACTAAGCTTTAAAAGTACAAAAGAAATGAAGAAGAATGGTGTTTTTGGGGTGGGAATGGGATGGTGGAAGATGGGTTTCGAGTGGGCACGGCCTCCTCTATTTATAGGCAAAATTTGGGTCCATCGCTCAGCGGTTTTGGTGGATCCGCGGAGCGATTCTGTACTTATCGCTGAGCGGCGGTGCTTAATCGCTGAGTGGTTGTACTTTTACACAGAGTAATAAATGCGCGGCAGCTTTTGCAGGGCGGCGCTGACGTGGCGTGGCGGCGCCAGGCTGGCTCCAGCTGGCGCAATAAATGCGCCGCGTGCAAGTTGCTGCCGACGTACCTTCGCTGAGCGATAGAGGGTTAACCGCTAAGCGATATTGTCCTTGGCGCTGAGCGATTGCTTGTCCTTCGCTGACCGATGGTTCCGCCTGATTATCCTCTTTTAAGCTCTTTTCCAATTCTGCCCTTTTTCTCCATTCTTTAAGGGATTATTCTTCAATTAGGCTGCTTGCATCCATCTTCAAAATATATTAGAAACCTACAAAATACGGGGAATTCATCTTTGAAACATAAGTGAATAAATGCCTTTTTAAATGATCAAAATTGCGTATTTTGGGCATTTAACAGCCACTGACACCTATTGCCAAAGTAATTACATTTGTAATAGTATGTCATCGATTCTGACTCGTTCGCTTTATAATCCACCCGAGTATGCATGCAATGGTTTGTAACAACTATTTTGACTACATCTTTATCATTGAAAATTCTCCCTATGTAGAGATTATCTGTTGCACTGTGATCATTTCCCATATCTCCAAATTTCATTGCACGCATACCTTTAACATCAAAAGTTTGTAGGAAAGGCAGTGGACCGTGCGATTGTGCATTGTCTTCATTATTCGTAATTTTTAAAACGGATCTCTCACTAGACAATAAAGATTATAGAATTATAAATCTAAAATTTAAAGACGTTTAGTCAATAGAGATTTTTTTTTCCTTATACACAAGATCCTCTTCACGAGGCAAGTGTAGAGCATACTTTTTCATCTCTATTAACTTTAAGACGATCATAAAATTATAAAACTAAAATTAATTATTCTCATAAACACATGTTGTATTGCCCAATTAATATGATTTTTGTAATTAAATAAAAATAACAATTTAATTTTAATAAATTCATTAGTCAACAAAGATTTTTTTTTCCTGATACACAAGATCCTTTTCACGAGCGAGTGTAGAGCATACTTTTCCAATTCTGTTCACTTTAAGATGATTATTATCGTAAAATATTAATAACTAACAGTACCTGAATCGTCGTTAGTTCCACCGTCTTTAGACATGTCACTTTCATACTCACTCCAACTGACATCGTCGTCTACGTCAACGAACATCTCATTGTCCAATAGTAATGTCGATGTAACATTATCCTGGCCGCAGAACTTGAACTTGGACCACATTCATTACCGATATTAGGAACAACTTCCTCAAAGTTGGCAAACAATTCAATGCCATTGAGACTTGCCTTATAAGTCTCATATAAATAAAACACGTGTTGCACCTGGAGGTAGTTCAATATCGTAACAAGGCGATATTTAACAACTCCATTAATAAAAGATACAAGAGCCTTACATCTGATTCTCTTGACTCTACTATTAAAATGAGAACAAATTGCACTATACAAATCAAAAAACGACATAAAGGGCCACATTATAACAAACTCAGCCTCATTATCACTAACAAACTTAACTTCTTTAACATCAGATTTTTTTTTCACAAAACTGTTATAAAAAATAAAAGTGGTTATACCTTGCCTACTCATCTTGTTTTTCTAAAAAATATAAAATGTGTATAGACACTGTAAAAAAAATTACAGAACAAGAAGAGAAGAGAAAATGTGTTTAAAGAGAAGAAGATTATGTGAAGAATAGAATCAGAAGAGGATGGATTGTGTGAGTAGAGAAGAGAAGCGTGGTGGGTATTTATAGATGGAGATTTCTAGTGCGAGTTAATTAATTTTTTTTACTATTTACCTGAAATTGGTAATGAGTACACCGATTTCAAGCCCCTGACGCCGTAGTACCTGAAATCGGCGCCTTGGGTGTCAATTTCAGGTTTTATTTTTTTTTTAAAAAAAAAAACTTGAAGTTGGCACTATATGTGTCGATTTCCAGTCATCAAAACCATACAATTATAAAATAATTAAGCCACCCATGCATCCGGATGATATATTTTTCAAAGCATTTTATGTGTTAACCCCTGAAAATAACTTATCGATCAAAAATATGCATGCATGTGCAACTTACATGACCAACATTTTGTGCAATATTACCCTCTTGACCCAAATCCTCTTATCTTTCTCTCCAAACTCCTAACTCTCCATCAATTCCCCATCCTCACCATCGCTGTTCAAGTCCCCGGCATTTTTGTTAATGATTAAGAATTTTTCTCTGTTAAATTTCTGTATATTTTTGCATATATTTCTTATTGATATCCGATGTAATTGGATAGATATAACTATAATGGCCGTTTAATACGCTGGATTGGATAAGTTTAATTATATTAATAATGATAATATTAACAATAATAATAATAATAATTACAAGAAAAATCTAACTTATCCTACCAACCTTTATTCTATGTCATCTTAAACACTATATTAAAATTTAATGAGGTCTTATCCTATTTACGCCCTTATCCTATCAGACATGTCAAACATACCCTAAACTTATAAAAAAAAGATGGTTTTTGAAATGACATAAAAACCTCTACCATCAAATGATTTAGCGTTCATTTTCTTTGTCCCATTCTTCTAAAAAAAAAATAATCAAGTTTCAATCCAAGATATAAAGTCAACTAAACTTTTAAGAGA
This sequence comes from Nissolia schottii, assembly GCA_003254905.1. Taxonomy (NCBI): domain Eukaryota; kingdom Viridiplantae; phylum Streptophyta; class Magnoliopsida; order Fabales; family Fabaceae; genus Nissolia; species Nissolia schottii. The sequence goes on along the minus strand of QANU01086992.1, from coordinate 49,742 downwards.
AATAATTCTGTTGCCACTTTCTAGATTGAATTCCACTTCTTTTAAGAGAACACTTGGAATACACTCACACTATAACTATCTCACACTCACGTCACTTGTTCTTTGCAAATTAGAATATCCTTATTGATGAACTCAGGCAGTATCATTCTTTTCCTTTTTGGAGTCCTTACATTGTGGGAATAGTTAGCCTGAGTCAGTCATTTATAAAGTTAATGACCGGCATGGAGGGACATTCCCATTTCAATTAACTCCTTCTGCTGAAGTGTTATTGTACTTACTTATCGACGAAACAATCAAGAGAATTTGTCATACTAAAAAGGTGGTTACATCTGAAACAAGGTAAATTTATATGGAACTGACGGCTCAAACAAAAATAATTCCGTTCTCTTTAATGGTATCAAGAACAATCCCTAGTTTACCTTCAATTCTTTCATCCTTTCTTGGTTCATAAGCCAATGCATATACATCAGCCTCCTTTGATCGCTCAGCAATAAGCCTTCCAATCACTCTACAAGCATTGTGATCCGTCAAGGATGTGAGAGAGTTTCGAAGATCCTTGGCGTTTGTGGTAGCAACAGATATCACTTTACTTGTTCCTCGGTGCATCACCTTTGCATGAACAAATCTTTTTGAAAAGAAAACGTTCAACAAGAATGGCCTCATGTACATATCTGTCCTCTGTTTCCATGATTTCCTGTTAGGTTTCTTTGCAGCATCACCTCGTGATCTTCGTGTCCAGGCAGCTCGAATGAAAGAAACCTACAGGTGTTGGTATCAAGAGTAGAATGAGCATGGACGATGATGAAGAATTGAATAAATATTTAGAACAGTAACCGTCTTCCATACAATCTTCATGTCAAATTGCTCAGATTGTTCACAATTTACAGCCACTACCAGAGGTTCAGAACATCACAGAAGAAGAATGTCATGGCTCAAGATTACTAGCAAATAAGACAATCATATTACCAACTGTTCTGGTGGCTTGGACATTGATGATGTGAAATAATAAGAAACGTAACAATCTTGTAAGCGCTTCTTCAAAAAACAATCACATTGCATAGGGAACATTAGTTAATAATATGTAATTATTCTGTTAGTGACAGCCACGTCTGTTAGTTAACTACAAGTTAGTTACTTTATCTGGTACTTGTACTCACAAGTATATAAACTCGTTGAGTAAGCTACTGCAACAAGTAAAAATCATTTCATTCAGTAAATTCTGACTTGTATACATTGAAAGCCAGCTCGTCCAAAAAGAACCTTTTTTCCACAAACCACAATCAATAGATAGGGATAGGGACAGGAGGAAAAGGGATAATCCGAAACCAATTAGTTTTAGGTTTCCACCTGTCGCAAGGACCCCAAACATAAAAATTGATACCATAATTGGCATTTCTGATCTGATTAGAAATACGAGTTTAATTCATTAAATAGGATCGACAATACATGCTCTCAAATATCAAGGAATGACCCGGAGGACAACTATAGCTAGCTACCAGTATAGAACTGACCTCAGATGTTTGGATGTGAAGTTGGAGACTCGAAGGCAGCAGTGGAGAAGGATTGTTGGAGGACAACCATCGAGGAGGACCATCAACCGCTGACAGCCAACGAGCTGTGGCAGGCAGAGGCAGACCGGCCGAAGAGAGGCGGAGCGGCGGACAGCAGCAGGACATCTGCGACGCCGGTGATACAAATTGAAGTGGCGTCATCGACAGCGGCGGAGGTAGTGAGGTGGTACGGAGCTGCGGCTTATCGATAAGATTCAAAGTGAAGAGACAGTGTGATTTGGGTGCGGAGAAGCTACTTGTGTTTTGGGGCAATCTTAGGGCCAAAACATTTTATTGATAAATTCATAAATAAATTCATAAATAAAATATTTTATTGATACCCCTTAATCTCTTCTATTTGCAAAGTCAGTCTTTGAACAAATTTCCTCTTCACTTGTCTATTTTCATGAACCCTACCTTTCTCTCTCGCTCAGATCCCACCGCCATTAAATCTCATCAAGATCTATCGGTGGCTTCTTCGTGGTGGAATTCTTGGGATCCGTTCATGCACTTGCCACCGCCTCCTCTTTTGTTAAGCGAAGCTCATGAGCTTTCAGCTCATGAATCATTTATTTAGTGGAGGTCACTAGCTTGCTCCAAACAAGTATAACAAAAGATATGGTGGTCAATTTACATTTAACAACACTTTAAAAATGCGGTTAAATATTTTTTTTTTAAATGTAGCTAAATTCATTTCCTATTCTACCACACTCGTACTCCTCTCATCTAACACAATTATGAAGATTTGTGCCACCATCTGCTCCACCATGACGGAGGAGGAAGACAGGCATGTTGCCAGCACCACCATCTATAGTGGTGGTCCCCAATCCTCTGTCCCCTTCCTCCTCAGCCTTTCCCCCTTCACCTCCTCCTTCTTTTTCCCTTTCCTCCATCTCTTTCCACCTCCACACAAGGTTGGTCATGCAAGACCCTCCTCCAACAAGCAGTTGTTTTGGAACCTTGCCAAGGCAAGTTCCCTACACCCCTGAGCCCTACCCTCCTTCTACCTCGCCCTCGCCACCAACCACCACATGGTCTTCCTTGTCGACGACGCCAAGGGAATGCCTTCGTCAAGTCCCCTTCAGAACTCGTAGGACATAGTGTTGGAAATTTATATTTCTAATATTTGTGCGCTCATATTCGTTAACGATTATATTAGCTATTTATCATAAATGGCTTAATTTGGTGATCTAATTATTTGGTTAAAAGCCTGTTAGACCTAAAGAAAAATGAATGTGGGCCCAAATGGGTAGATGTCAGTGTTGAATGGGATCTCTGGTGAGCTTAAATACGCAGTAACGGTTATGGTCCCCAATACACCAAATCAGAAGTCGTTTCACTTCTCCCTATCTGAAGAGAAATAGAAGGTCCCATTGAGGAATTAAGCAGGTTCGGTTGAGGAAGGCCATGGATCACCGCTCTCGTTCGCGCTCAATCGCTGCAAAGGTTTCGTGGTCATCAATCATGGATACAGGTATTTTGTAATCCCTATAATCCTTAATTGTCCGACATGATGCAAATCGTTAATCTCTAACACATAGAGCAGTGACTAAGGCCATTTACAATCTCAAATCTCATATCCTTGTTTATGGTGAAGTGGCTCAACAATAACTGCAACCACTGACGTACACATTGCCACAGGTCACAATTGATCATACCTTTACAGCTCTACTGCACATCAACCATGTTATCATCCACCTTGAAATTGTGCACCTCATGAACATCACCAGGTTGGTTATTTTTTATTTTTTGTTGTGATTTTATTTTTAAATTTGATTGCTAAACCTCATTAATTGATTTTTTTTTTGTCTTTGAGTTATCATGAGATTAAGGTCAAAGAGTGAGGGGGTGGTGGCAAAAGTGACAGCGGTGAGGGTGGTGGCGGCAGTCACCGACAACGAGTAGAGGAGTGGTGGAGTAGAGATGGAGATGAAAGAGAGATGAGAGGAGTACAGATGTGGTAAGAGAAAGGGTAAAGATGATCATATTTTTGCAAAGTACCATAGACCAACTTTTTGTAGTAGGGTGTATCATTCATCCAAAGTACTAGGGTGTAACTTAGATAAAACTGTACTATTGTATTACAATTTTTCATTACCTAAAACTTTCTTCCATCACTGTAAAAATAATTTAGTCTAAACACTTAAGTATGTGCAAATTAATTGATTCATTAATATATATATATATATATATATATATATATATATATGTGCTTATGTTAAAAGTGGTATATAATATTAAACAAAGGGAGTACATCTCAACCTTTCATTTGTAAAAAGATGAATGGCGCAAATTGATATATGCACCTGCCTAACAACTTTAGTTAGATAAATATCAAAACCTTTCATTTAATCTCTGTTATTTTGTAACTCAAACAATTTTATCTTTCATAAAATTTTTCAACCAATTAAGTCTCTATTATCTTTATATCGGCCAATTTAGTCTTTATCATTTTTTAAATTAATCAATTCCATTACATTTATTTTTTTTTTTGGTCAATTTAGTCTTCACAAATTACAAAAATTAAATAAATTAGCCATTCCATCTATCTCGTAAACTGAAACAACTAACTTAAAGTATAGGAGAAGATCGTAACAAATTAAAGGTTCATGCCACTTTTTCAATATCAAAATCGACGATGATATAGACAATAGTGCATCTCCTTTAAGGAAAAAGTCATTTTTTCACTTTCACAAAATGTGTGCATCCATGACAACCATCGAGGAGGACCATCAACCGCTGACAACCAACGAGCTGTGGCAGGCAGAGGCAGACCGGCCGAAGAGAGGCGGAGCGGCGGACAGCAGCAGGACATCTGCGATGCCGGTGATACAAATTGAAGTGGCGTCATCGACAGCGGCAGAGGTAGTGAGGTGGTACGGAGCTGCGGCTTATCGATAAGATTCAAAGTGAAGAGACAGTGACCGTGATTTGGGTGCGGAGAAGCTAATTGTATTTTAGGGCAATCTTAGGGCCAGTTTTATGTGGACAATGAAAAGCAAAGAAATTGTTACCTTGAAAAGTAGGGCAAGGAATCAATGTGCTAAGGTTACTTTGAGCACATTCAGTAAAATTTATAGAATAGCCACCGCACCAACTTAACTTCATAAATAAAATATTTTATTGATACCCCTTTAATCTCGTCTATTTGCAAAGTTAGTCTTTGAACAAATTTCCTCTTCACTTGTCTATTTTCATGAACCCTACCTTTCTCTCTTGCTCAGATCCCACCGCCATTAAATCTCATCAAGATCTATCGGTGGCTTCTTCGTGGTGGAATTCTTGGGATCCGTTCATGCACTTGCCACCGCCTCCTCTTTTGTTAAGTGAAGCTCATGAGCTTTCAGCTCATGAACCATTTATTTAGTGGAGGTCACTAGCTTGCCCCAAACAAGTATAACAGAAGATATGGTGGTCAATTTATATTTAACAACATTTTAAAAATGCGGTTAAATATTTTTTTTTAAATGTAGCTAAATTCACTTCCTATTCTACCACACTCGTACTCCTCTCATCCAACACAATTATGAAGATTTGTGCCACCATCTGCTCCACCATGATGGAGGAGGAAGACAGGCATGTTGCCAGCACCACCATCTACAATGGTGGTCCCCAATCCTCTGTCCCCTTCCTCCTCAGCCTTTCCCCCTTCACCTCCTCCTTCTTTTTCCCTTTCCTCCATCTCTTTCCACTTCCACACAAGGTTGGTCATGCAAGACCCTCCTCCAACAAGCAGTTGTTTTGTAACCTTGTCAAGGCCACGTTCCTTACACCCCTGAGCCCTACTCTCCTTCTACCTCGCCCTCGCCATCAACCATCACATGGTCTTCCTTGTCGACGACTCCAAGGGAATGCCTTCGTCAAGTCCCCCTTCAGAACTTGTAGGACATAGTGTTGGAAATTTATATTTCTAATATTTGTGCGCTCATATTCGTTAACGATTATATTAGCTATTTATCATAAATGGCTTAATTTGGTGATCTAATTATTTGGTTAAAAGCCTGTTAGACCTAAAGAAAAACGAATGTGGGCCCAAATGAGTAGATGTCAGTGTTGACCCATCAGGGGATAATGGGATCTCTGGTGAGCTTAAATATGCAGTAACGGTTATGGTCCCCAATACACCAAATCAGAAGTTGTTTCACTTCTCCCTATCTGAAGAGAAATAGAAGGTCCCATTGAGGAATTAAGCAGGTTCGGTTGAGGAAGGCCATGGATCACCGCTCTCGTTCGCGCTCAATCGCTGCAAAGGTTTCGTGGTCATCAATCATGGATACAGGTATTTTGTAATCCCTATAATCCTTAATTGTCCGACATGATGCAAATCGTTAATCTCTAACACATAGAGCAATGACTAAGAACATTTACAATCTCAAATCTCAGATCCTTGTTTATGGTGAAGTGGCTAACAATAACTGCAACCACTGACGTACACATTGCCACAGGTCACAATTGATCGTACCTCTACAGCTCTACTGCACATCAACCATGTTATCATCCACCTTGAAATTGTGAACCTCATGAACATCACCAGGTTGGTTATTTTTTATTTTTTGTTGTGATTTTATTTTTAAATTTGATTGCTAAACCTCATTAATTGATTTTTTTTTGTCTTTGAGTTATCATGAGATTAAGGGATTTTGAATCTCATGTATTGCCATTTTTAGGATTGGAGGAAAAAGAAGTTAGGGGAGTTTGAGGGAGGAAAAGAGTGAGGGGGTGGTGGCAAAAGTGACAGCAGTGAGGGTGGTGGCGGCAGTCACCGACAATGAGTAGAGGAGTGGTGGAGTAGAAATGGAGATGAAAGAGAGATGAGAGGGGTACAGATGTAGTAAGAGAAAGGGTAAAGATGACCATATTTTTGCAAAGTACCATAGACCAACTTTTTGTAGTAGGGTGCATCATTCATCCAAAGTACTAGGGTGGAACTTAGATAAAACTATACTATTGTATTACAGTTTTTCATTACCTAAAACTTTCTTCCATCACTGTAAAAATAATTTAGTCTAAACACTTAAGTATGTGCAAATTAATTGATTCATTAATATATATATATATATATATATATATATATGCGCTTATGATAAAAGTGGTATATAATATTAAACAAAGGGAGTACATCTCAACCTTTCATTTGTAAAAAAATGAATGGCGCAAATTGATATATGCAACTTTAGTTAGATAAATATCAAAACCTTCCATTTAATCTCTGTTATTTTGTAACTCAAACAATTTTATCTTTCATAAAAATTTTCAACCAATTAAGTCTCTATTATCTTTATATCGGCCAATTTAGTCTTTATCATTTTTTAAATTAATCAATTCCATTCCATTTACTATTATTTTTGGTCAATTTAGTCTTTACAAATTACAAAAATTAAATAAATTAGTCATTCCATTTATCTCATAAACTGAAACAACTAACTTAAAGTATAGGAGAAGATCGTAACAAATTAAAGGTTCATGCCACTTTTTCAATATCAAAATCGACGATGATATACACAATAGTACATCTCCTTTAAGGAAAAAGTCATTTTTTCACTTTCACAAAATGTGTGCATCCATGACAGGAAAAAAAAAAAAAAAAAGAACATATACTAATGAGATATATGTTTGCAAAAAAGGAAAATGAAGTATTTGATTATTTATATGGCAAAGTTGACAAATTTATACTTAAATTGATGAATTTAAAAAATAACAAAAACTAACAAAAATTTAAGAGGGATAAAATTAGTCAATTTAAAAAATAAGAACTAAATGTTTAGATTAGGTGTTTTGTCCAGATAAATTCTGTTTTCTTTCCCTTTCTAGAAACCATTCTCCATTCATCATCCAAGGCCTGTAATTTGTTCTTCGAGAAAACACTAGCTATACGCGAACGCATCTTGCATAAATATATGTCATTCGTACTGTATCATTGGACTCTAAAAATTGTCCATAACTTATATTACATTATCCAAATTCCAACATGGTAAGTATCAACCAGCATCCAGTGCTTATGGCGTGCTTTGCTTTTTCATATGCCAAGGTCAAATGATGGATACCTAAAACTATTGGGCTTCGGAGAGTGAGATTGAGGGGCTGTATCTTGCTTCTGAGTTGACAAATCTAATTTCTTTTTAAGAAGTGAGGTTGCTTGTGCCTCCAACTCGTCAAGATCAAGGTCGTTATAAAATTGATCATCACATAGAACATCCACAGTCGCATCGGCATCCACTGATGCTTTATTTGATTGAAGTGCGAATTCTTGTTCAAGGTTCTTATTTGGAAAGTGTCCGGAATGATAAAATGTCAATCTTCTTTTACCCCTTCTAATTCCTGTCCTAGTTCCTGACCCCGTAGGAGAGCAAGTTAAAGGCACTGCTTCTAGGGTTATGCGGTTGATATGAACAGATTCCGTAGTCCTATTAGCTGATTGACTGGTTGGCTCTGTCTGAATATGATTCACTGTCTTGCCTGAAGCACCCCCGCTTTCACTAATACTCGCTGTCAAAGTCGCACTGTCGGGACTGAAAACGGCAATAGGTGTTTGACTCAGCAAAGAACGCCTGCATCAGTGTTGATTCTATGGATCATTATGCAGCTTCAACATGATGTTAATAAGGAAATTTTGTTGATGAAAGTCAGATTCGAGAGTTTAAATAAATTCGTGAAAATTTAGTAAACTTATAAGAGTTTATATGCGTAAAAAATATGTTATAAGTAATATAATTAGGAATTAAATATAATTAAATTTTGTATTCATAATTGACATGGAATAATGTTAACTTTAAAATAAAATAAATAAAAAGAATATCATAAAATATAACTTAATGCATGACACTTAATTATGTCATACTTTATTCTTTACATGTATTACTTTGTAATTTGATAAAAATATAGCTCAATTACGATAAATATATAAATTTGACTTAATAAACTCAATATATATTGTTTAATACACATAAAGTTAACTAAGCATATACAAAAGTTACCAAATTTATATATCTTGCGGTAAACTCATAAACTCGTAAGTAGATTTTAACTCATAAACTTGATAGTAAAATCAAGAGTTTATTTAAACTCGTATGAGTTTACCAAAAGAGTTTACATGAGTGTTAACTCATTTTGTATAGTGAGATCGTAAACTCGTAAGAGTTTATGAGTTAAATCAAGAGTTTAATAACCATGATTGAGAGATCCGAACACTGCAAACAAGCACCGAAACACTGATAATGAACCTAGCATGCAGAAAAGTAGTTCTCAGAATTTAAACTGGAGCACCCTCTTGTACCACTTTATAACTACCTTTTTTTTTCGTAAGATGAAGTTGGTACTTAGTAATTTGTTCAGCCTACTTTTCTTGGGATAAAGGGGACCCCCGGGGGGGGGGGGGGTGGCTATAGATGAGTGCGGAAAAATTGGACGAATATAAAATACCTGTAAATTGACATCATGTCCATTCTAACTTCAGGCTGAGTGGCCGCTGTAGGGTTTGTCCTGTCATCTATGAAACTGTCAAATGAATTGCCATCCTCGTCATCTTCGTCACTTGATACAGAAGCGTCTGAAAATACCCTGCCAATATTGAATAGCTCATGAGGTTATAATGCTCACACAAAATGTCCATGATATGCAGATTATTTGTATTTGATTCATAAGTCAATAATATATCTTGAACCGCTGATGGAAAATACGCTAACTACAATGGTAAATGCTGTTTGCCAATCAATGCTAAAATAAAGGATGAGAATGCAAAATCCGGTGAATCTTTAGCACTAGCTTACTCAGCTTCCTCCTCAATGAAGTCTCTCACATCATGCGTTGATTTCCTTTTACCTAGAAAGTAAAAATGTGAAACAGCAATTAATAGAATTGATGGAAAGAAAAAGAAACAATATCTGATCTACTCTACGACAATTAATAGAAGAACAAAAGATGCACCCACAAAACCAGCTCAGCCTTTTTCTCACTACGTGTGAAGAACAAAAGATGCACCAACCAAACTAAAATCACCTTGGCCATGCTTATGTCGTGTGGTATTGAAGGTAGAGGATGATTTCAAAAGGTTTGCTGCTGAAGCAAAACGATTACTGGTTTTCTGATTCACTTTGCTTTCACTATCTTCAGCTTTCCGCAATCTTTTAAATTTGCACACAGGTTGAATGCTTACCGACACTTTACCAGAACCTAATTGTGATTCTTCACTGCAGCTTGGATCAGATTTATTTGAATGGCTTTCCTCAGTTGGAGAAAGGAAGACGCGTCTTCTTCTAATTGCACAGTTCTTCAGCTCAAGTAAAGGGGTTTGAGCTCCATTATAACCAGGAGAACTAGAGACATTCTTACCAGTGCCACTATCGATAATGGCATTTTCAGTTTTCCCAGAACTTAGAGGGTTAATATCCTGTTCTTCCCAGAGATGAACAGGCAAAATACAGTCTCGAATGACAAATGTGTCTCTTGATTTCCCTGAAAAATTCAATTTATTTCAGCACACATTATTTATTCACATTCACATGATCAACAAAGGTATACTCTTAAATATTGTGCACAACCACATCATGACTGAAGAAACTCACCTCTTTCAACGATGGGAGACTCTGGAACAACACCACTTCTAATGAAACTAGTCAAACGAGGACTAAGTTCTTCATCTCTCAGGCCACTAATGCTTACATCTTCCAGAAACAATGAAGTCTTCGCCTCCAAAAGATTGGCTGATTCACCTGCATTATCGCCTCTACTTGCAACACTTCTCTTAGCAGTTGGAGTCTCAGGAACTGTCTCATCACTGTCGCATGTTTTCTCTTGTTGCTTACCAAAGTCGCCAAAAGTACTATCTTGTAGAGTTAGATTAACAAAGTCTTTAGTTTGAATCCCCAAATTACAGGAATCAACCTTCATACAATTTACAGTGACTACATTCCTTCCCATTGAATGCCTAGAGCAAGATTCATTGTCTGAAGTAGAGGATAGAAACAATAAGGAATTCCGACTAGCTAGCTAAGTAAAAGATTTCAGATGTTTTCAAGTAGATAAATGTTATTTGTACCACTTTTGTGACCATCTTTTGGGGGGACATCCAGAGTTGTTCCTTAAACATTGGTTAAAAGAAAAGTTACTCACTCTAAACCAACGTTTAAGAAACACATCAATGTATCCCTTGAAAGTAGTAATACAAATAATATTACTCTCACAGAGAAGACATTTATTACAAATTCAAAGACCACCAAGAGATAATTACTTTGAAAAGTAAAAACTATAATATTGAAATACCACTTTTTCATCATGTTGACAATTTCATGGCATATCAAATGAAAATTACGATCACTAAGAAGAGAAAAATATATTGAATTCACTCCAAGTTCTTATATTTTCACATGTAATTACAGAATGTCTATCAAAGAAAGAGGGGGGAGGACAGAACTGCTGCTCCACGTATCTCATGTAAAGTAACATTGATGAAACATGTGGTATTTTAAAATTGAAAAAAAAAAAAAAAAAAGATAATGAAACAAACATAACCCCCATTCCAGAACCACATGGAATATTTTATCACGTCTTTTACTTGGTGTCTTCATTCATAGAGTCTCTACTATTTATTGTCTGCCAATTAAATTTAAGGCACAAAAACGAAAGATGATAATACCATGTCTAGCTTCATCAAGCTCAGCAATGGCAAATGGTTTGCTATTTCGGTCCCAGGGACCTTCCTGAATTGAACAATAGATATATCATTTTACCAAATAAAAAATAAAGAAAATAAACAGATCATAGTAAGACTGAATCTGTGATCATAATACAATATATTAGTAATCTAGAAAAGGATGTAAAACCTGAGGAGAAGATGTTTTGCAATTTCCCAAAAACGATACTAATCCGTGCAAACACTGCATTGTGTCTATAAGCACCATTGTTCGATGGGAATGATGCACTTTATGCACTCTAGAAGGGAAGGTCTGAAAATGAGGAAAGGCAATAAGAGACAAACTACATGCATGTTCCCCAGTGGAGTGAAAATATGTTTCAAGTAAATCAATTTCAGCATCATTGAGTTTGTCCTTGGATGGAGAAATCTGAAGAGGGTCATCATTCACATTTTTCTCGCGAGGAATAAATTTTTCAATTGACATCTCAACATACTGAACTTCCGGTTTAAACACATGTGGAATCTACAAAAGTATTTAGCAGGATTTTGAGCATAAGCATAATAAACAGGAATAGAAAAGAAATTATAAAACAAGAAAGAAAATAAGTTATGTGATAGTTTCCAACCATCCTTGGACTAGGATGAAAGTTGAAGCTATTTACTCCCCCATTTCGCATGTGTTTACTTATAGTCTTGCTCTTTGCCTGTTTTCGCAAGTAGCCCTTTAACTCTGTCCCTTCACAAGCTAAAATTAGTAACAGTTGTTAAGGAATCATTTAAACAAAAACTTAAAACTTCTGTTTTAAGAACCCAAAATGATACTTCCAAGACGTAATTATCCACAGCTAGTGGTAGAGAACGCCCAGCATTGTTCATTGCTTTCTCATAGTAAGAATTGCCAATATACATGATGAAATTGGCAACCAAAGGATATCCACTCGCCCATCATGCTTTCTTCCAGTTCTCCCCATTCGCTGAATCATTCTTAGGGGTGAAACATTGGCATCAAAAGATAGGACAAGATCAACTTCCATGATATCAAGACCTTCTTCACCAATTGATGTAGCAACAATGACATTGTAGGCACCGGACCGAAATTTCTGTTGGTGAATAGTGTAAGTAAACGAAAGGACCAGGAGTATGAATATTATACCAAATGGAATGCATACCTTCAGCACAGCCTGTTGAACTTTTTGGGACTGGCCTTTCATTGCTTTTCCTGTAAATCATTAAAATGAAAATTTTCTTTCATGAATGAAGCAATTGATATTAATGAAAGTGTTGCATACCCTAACAACCAAGAATTAGGAAAAGAAATTACTGAAGAAAGGAAGAGAACATGGAAGATTCCACCATTACCTTTCAGTTACAACAAAAAGATAAAAAGATAAAATTAGGATTAGACAAAACAAGGATAAAAATTAGTTAAAGATTAGAATTAAAATTAAATAAGACTAGATATAATAAGATAGGAATAGATTTGGAAGAAAAGATGAGAGATTAGAAGGCTATAAATAGCATAGGGTAGGGGAGGATAGAAGCAAGAAAGACTTGGGAAATCACAGACTACACAAGGAAAGATCCAACCTCTCGAATGTTGGCCATTATTCTTGTTTAATTTTCTTTTCAATAAATCAGTCCCTATTATTATTATTATTTGGTCCGTTGTCCTTACCGGTAGTTTAGTACTAGTTGTTACAGAAAGCAACAACACAAAAATGATACAAGACAGAGGATAAGGCATTTCATATGAACAAACAAATAGAAGAAAAAAATGCAGATGTCAAGAGTTATTTGAGGCCATAATATATTAAGACTTATATATGAAATCTCACCAAATAGAAGAAATGCTTGTATATTTGATTATATGTTAGCAGGAAGTCTGTTTGTCTGATGAGATTTCCTTTGTTGGTTTTTCTTGGGGTCCATGTTATCGAATTTGCTAAGAAGGATATCTTCCTCTCTACATGTACCTTGTCTCTTATCTCTGATAACACTTACTGGATTTTGGTGAGCTTTTTCTGTCTTTTCTGTGTTTTATGTTTCCACCTGGACCATGCTTAAGTGGTCCCTTTTTTTGTCTGTGGTAGTGTTTCTTTTCTTCTATTTCAAAAATAAAATGGGAAGTTTCTTCAGTTCACAAAAAAATAAAGTTTTATTCCCATTTATAGCGGCTTGTTGTATCTCGAGAAATTATGACAGCACAGACTAATTTATCTATAATTTGATGATGGTTTGTATCAAGAAATCTTTACATCTTACATACTACACGGTATACAGGACCAGTACCTCCTCCGTGTTAATGATATTAATCAATATATTTTGGATTAGGAAACAATATGTAATTCTCGTTTTTTTAAATATCAACTCCATCTATCATTAACCACTGAATAAGATTTGTTCTAGACAATAACTGAGTTTCTTCTGTCAAAAGAAAAAAAAAAAAAAAAATCAAATTCTTCACATAGACAAACAATTATAAAACAGAAGTATCTCTGCAAATACCTGAACTTTGACCGATAAACTGGGTGGCTCTGACTGGTTCCCCTGTGTGTCCAAGTGCATCCATTATGTCCCTGAATGTGATGTATTATGACAAGAAAATTTTCAAGTTTGGACAGATATCCTAGTAATTACACAGAATAAGATAATGAGATTACCCAACTTTATTTTACCTGACACTTTCTCTATAATTGGAGAAAATTATTACTCTTGAACTTTGTGGATCATTTGTTTCTGCAAGCACACCCAACAACGTCATTCACTGATGAGTATTACATTCATTGAGATTATCTGGCACTAAAAAGTGGAATAATGCTTACATGGAAAGGTGGCGAAATCATTTTGTAATACAAAATGAACCATTTTACAAAAGAAAAAAAAATCCATAATGCATAGAAAACATGTCTTCTCTATATCAATATGAATAGTCAAAAGACTCTAAACATAATAAAATTAGGCCAAAGCAATAGTCCTCTGATCTTTATGACCCCTAAAACAAACCATATTCTAATCCTTTGACATTTTTATCTTGTGTGAGAAATGAGATACATTCTTAAAATTTCCCATAAACTCACAAACTTGCAGATGAGGCAGCCATTTAGGCTAACATTTTGCATCTAATATTCATTATTGGGTGCCTGCTCAAACACAGCAAGCACCAGCACACAGCGCACCTCGGTAATCTTTTACCCTCTTTTAAAATACCATCAAGAAACAATAAAGTTTGTACATACTCAGATGACAAAAAGTTTATTACAAAAAATTCAATGCTGCGGGGCATGTTTAGAACTCCTAAAACATACTTGAGACACATCCTCCACAGAAACANAAAAAAAAAAAAAAAAAAAAAAAAAAAAATGACAAACAAACCTTCCCAACCTCATAAGACAACTCACAACCTTGATAAATGACCAAATCATAATAGAGAACTAGCAACCCCAATGGACACCAAAGAAGAATAATGTTAATGTCCATAAATTTGGCTATGGGACAATGCAAAAGAAGATATCAATTGCTTTCACATTACACTGACAAAGGTGACAAATATAAAATTAACTTCAATCAAACTTTCTGCAATTGAAGTACTCCCAAAGACTGTTATCTAAACAGGTGAAGAGTCTTTTGGTTCAGCTTTCTGCTCCACATCAACCAGACGGAAGTACCATACTCACAAAGTCCACAATCTTTAAGCAAAAAGATAAGAAGGAAAGAAACTACTATGGACCATATAACAATTTGATAAGTAGACATCAATATGCTGTCCTTTTGCCAGTTTACTTCCTTCCTTTCCTTCTTTTATAAAACCCTCCTCATCAATCACTCCCTTTCAGTAAAAATTTGGAATTCAGGAAACAGATCATCTAGAGGAACAGATAAACAGAAACACAAAAGAACCAACATTTAATAATTTATTTCAAACTCCATATTAAATTTCACAAACTTTGAAACATAATTCCGAGCCTCTCTAATATATACTTTTATACTAGGGCAATATGAAAAAGTTTTAAGAACATCTTTTTAATAAAATTGCAGTAAAGGTAAATTGTATAATTAAACTCGTGACAACCACCCCCTTAATACTGGACCAGTTTTTGTCACAGGTTATCAAGAACAAACAACTTTTGGGAACACTGAAGCACAGAAAAGCCATCAACAAAATTGATGATAAATTAACAACAAATTCCCCACATAAATTGACTGGTGAGCACGCTCCTTCAACTGCAACTCGATCTTCTTGGACAGAAAATTGTTAGGACATAGTCATTTTCATATTATATCATTTTTATGGGTTCACAACTTTCACTACATTATTGTCAGCGGCATGAAGGCAAATACCAACACCCTTCATATAATTCACAAGAATTAAAATTTGCAGTTGACAACAGAATTCTACGTACTGAAATGCTCCAGTAATACTTCTAGCATTTTGGATAACTTGGGACTAGATGCTCCATGAGACAAGCTTTGCTGCATCAGTTGTCTTGCTTTTAGAATAACTTCATTTTTACTCATAAATTTTGCAAAAAACCTGAAAGAAGGTATCCTTAAACCAAATCATTGAGCTGA
The DNA here is from genome assembly GCA_003254905.1 of Nissolia schottii. NCBI lineage: Eukaryota > Viridiplantae > Streptophyta > Magnoliopsida > Fabales > Fabaceae > Nissolia > Nissolia schottii. Next base: position 33,992 of record QANU01086992.1, on the reverse strand, counting down.
AACTTCAAATAAGTTAGTAAAGAAATTTCCATGCATAAAACAATGAAATATCATCACAAAGCACCTAATAAAATAAAATTAATAATAAATATACAAGCATAGCAAGGTTAATAAGAAAAGAGTTTAATTATTATTCAGTAAAGCCTGTCTACACTATCATCTAATAAAATCATCACATATGCTTGACTTTTGTAGTAGTGGGAGAGAGTCAAACATCTTTGTTGATGTGGCAAGTTTTGATTGGATAACAAGGTTCAGTGTATAGAAACTAAACTCATAAAAAAAATTATCCTTAAAAAATTATCATTGTCAAAAGCAGCTTTTCAGTCCATCTACCCTACATATCAACTAAGAGTTTAGATCACAACTGCATAAAGCTATCTGTATTTACAAGTAATAAAATGTCGACCATCAATTGAACTAAAGAAAGAAAATTATCAGTAACCAGTGGCCCGTCTCCACAAGCAACTTCAACAATGTAAAAGTAGAAATCTTAAAAATTAGTGGTCAAAATACAAAGAACTTACATGAAAAAAATGTACGTAAACTTCTGATGGCACTAGCTTTTGTGCACAACTATTTGCAACTTTCTGACATGTTTTTCTTATTTTAGATGACTTACCAATGATGTTGATACAGAATTATTTTGAGTGCAAACAAATATTGCTTTTTTTATTTGACTTCATAATATCATGAATTTATTGCAACTTGTAGACCATAATACTATATGGAAAGAGAAGAATAAAAAAAGCATGTTTAATGAGGTGAAGTGGTCTCATGACCAAAACTCCAAAGTAGGTGCAGTTGGACTTGGACTATGTCCTTAACTATTCTGTCCACTGCTATATTTCTAGATATTTTAGATACTCTTCCTTTAACTGTCTTATTTTAGATACCACCACAGTAGTCTTTAGCTTTAATTAAGTTGTTGTATTGAATAAAGAGAAGAAAAAACCATACTTTTATAGAAGAACCAAAAATGACTTTCCAATGAGTTACCTGCTTAGCTTATATATAAACTATAGATAGGAAGTGTACACAAAGACCTACCCTTGCTTCAATTTTCTTTCAAGCATTTCATATGCTGGCCTTATTCCATGGCTTGAAAGTAGCTTATGGATGTAATAAAGGGTAATAAGAACTCCAAAATACCCTTCAATATCTCCATAGTTGACATGAGAAAGATCTGGCCTAGGTCCCTGACGAAACTTTTCCCTTATTTCAAGTAATACACAAGGGCTCAACTGCCAATCATTCAAAAGAGAAAGAGTAATTGAAGATCCAGCCATATAATCAAGCCTTAGTAATTGGAGCAAAACATATGACAGCTAACAATGAGAAGATAATGAATCTTAATAGTAATAGCTAAGAAAGCTATCAGAAAGTGGGTTATCATGGATTTTACTGTTTCAATAACATCTACTTGGTTCTCCAGATCCTTGAAAATTGAGACATGTTATGAAGTATTCTTGAATCTGTATATTCACTGGATAATAATTTGATGTTCACACCCAATGCAGCAGGGTTTATAGATTATCTCCCATCATATGAATTAAAGCTACTCCTAATTAGGTTACAAGCCATCACCACTGCCATAAACATAAAGTATGAGGGGACATGAATCCAAAAGAAGCTCAGCCATGAGTCTCAAAGGTATCTTTTAATGACTAGGCAACTCCATAAGCACTCTTTCATCCAACAAATCTAGAGGAATCCTAACTGGAAGCCATCTTTTAGGATTATCTTCTGAAACACTTTAATCAAATTAAGAGTAAAAAATTAATTTGGTCATAACATTTTTATTTTGACATCAATTCAGTCTTGGAAAAATAGTCCTAACACTTTGATTTTTGACATCAATTTAGTTTTATAGTGATAATTGACAATATTTAATGTTAAAATCATAAGTATAACACTAAATTGATGTCAAATTTTAAAATATTGGTGATTAATTTATCTGGTCAATAGGTCAAGCTGTCAAGGCTTCCAAGAGATTACTTGATTATATTTATATTATATGATTTGCTAGAATTCATAAACATAATAAGCCAACTTTAGAGTTTGAAATGTTCCATGAATAGGTGATTAAAGTGAAAGAAGGGGAATACAATGCACAATCCACTCTCAAATATATCTTTGAGACTTTAATAAAATCACAGCTAACTTGTGATTATTAGTTAATAAAAGGTAGGGCTATCTTAAACTATGGGGTAAATGAAGAAACTAAAAGGTAAAGAAGCATACAGTGCGATAATTTCCATTCTGAATGACCCCAATATCATTAAGCCTGGCTACTATTGGGCGTATGGCTTCCAAAATCTTCTTGTTTATTTCTACAGCATCTTGGCCCATTGCAACCTGGTAATATTGCAACAAAGATCTCAAAAACACAAATATATAAATTTAGTCATTAGATTCCAGATAGGTATGCTTTGATTACCTCTATCAACTCTATCTTCCTATTGTGAACATATGAGATAACATCATGGTTAGTTTCACTTCGATATTCAAGCTTGGAGATATGCAGATTATCAATAACATCCTGGACTGTCTGCTTCTTTGCTGAATATCACACTTAGAATTAGAACACAAAATGGTTTTCATTTTAGTAAACAACAAATAAAGAAAAATGAAGTTATACAAACGTACATCCTGGTGTTGCAGTTAATGCTAATATTCTAAGTTGCACTGGTACAGCCATTAACTGAGAACCAAGAAGATTAACAGGGACAAATCAGCTTTGTGTTGTATATAATGAAGAATGAACATGTACAAAAAGTCAAACCTCACGAACTGCTTCACAATAAGAATAATTTCCCGTTGCTCTGTGAGCTTCATCAATAACCAAACATACCAAGTACTTCACCAAACATGTACCTGAAACAAATCAGGTCATGAACAAAGCCAATGGAGCAGTGTCAAATGAAGCAAAGCAAAGTATGCAACACATCTAAGTCGTTATCCAGAGAAATATTATTGAATAAATTAAAAAGTTCACCAGAATGAATATCCTTCTCCAACACTTGTGGGGTGACAAAAAAAACTCGCTTTGTTTTCCAAAAACAAGCTCTTTTGGGAGGACTTAGTTGACCAGTCAAGTCAATTGTCCATTCCTGCAATTAAACTCAGCTAAATATTTCACGAGGAAAAATTTCCTTGGAGAAAAGCTCAAGGTGAGAAAGAATATCTCTTACTTGAGGTATTCCCACAATGTTATGGCATGCTTCTATCTGCTGCATGACAAGTGGTCGAGAAGGAGCAGCAAAGACTATTTTTCCTGTTGTGCAAGGAAGCAGCAGAAAGCACAGATGTAAATGCTGAGGATGGTTCTCTTCTCTCATTTATAAGGTTGTATTTGTATGTGAGATTTACAGTCACAGACTCACAGGTAACGCTGGTATGTGCTCTAAAACTATAAAATTATTGGATACTTTAGTCACAGTCAAACACGTTACCTTGAGGAAACCATCTGAAGTAGTTATACATAACAACGGCAGCAACGAGTGTTTTGCCAAGTCCTGTTGGCAAGGCCACCAGTGTGTTTGAAAAGAGTGCGGATTGGGTAATAGCAAACTGGTAGTCACGGAGAGGAACATTAACTGCAAAAATGATTGGTTAAAATAAGCAACAACCTTCAAGCTGAACTGAACTATATAATAAAAAAAATAAAAAAAAAAAACACACACACAGACACACAATACTCCATGGATATATCAGAAGATAGATGAAAAAAGCAAGAGACCTGGGTATATCCAAGTTTTCGCTGCCTCGGGGTCAATGTCGTGGATGCATGAGGGGCCTTCAGCTCCATCTTGGAACTGAGTCTGAGTTTGAGGAATTGGGGTTTCCTTCTTGGCAATGCCCATAAACTTATCGAGAGTGGATTGATGGGATGTGGCGGCTTTGTTTCTCTTCCGGGATCCCTTTTCATTTGCGTCACCGCCACTGCCAGCCTTGGTCCGTTGGCAAACAACGTCGATTTCTTTTGCAGCTGCTTCCCAATCAAACCCCTAATATTAAATTAACAGTTGAGACGCAGAGAGAGAGAGAGAGAGAGAGAGAGTACGGAGGAAGCTAGTTACCAATAACCATACGGTCCATACCTCATCTTCCTCATCGACCATGATTTCATAAGGATTATTATTGGATGCCATTGGATAATTCAGATCCGATTTCAAACCCCGACTGCAATTCACCAGCAGGACAAGAAAGAAAGAACGCGAATCATAAATAATAAATGAACCGCAAAATGAAAATCCATGTCTATACCAAAAATAAATTCATTTTGGCGCTAAAAACTTTTAAATCTTTTATTTTTCCCCTTTTTCCTAGTATTTTTAAGCGAGGAAGGGAACGGCATATTCGGCGATGCTGGCTAGTGGCTAGGCCTCATTCGTACGCTCATAATGTGCTTAAAAGTTACGAGTTGTAACCGGGGCTTCTTAACATTGGCCCAAAGATGTTAAACCACATTATAGTTGGACCTATTGTCCAACTCTACCCACAAGCCAAGTCCACCTTATTCACCCGTATCTTTATGGTAAGAATGATGTTTTGAGAGTCTTAATTTAATTTTAGGTCTATTAATTTTTCTAATCATCTCTAAATATACTCTTCTCAAAATCTCAAACAAAAATGAATGAGATTTTGACAAGAATATAATTAAAGATAATTAGAAATATTAATAAATTTAAAGTTATGACTCTTAAACATTAGTATTATAATAATAATATCAAAGCCTATTTGGTTTAACGTTTTTATTATCCCTCCAAATTGGGAGGTTTTAAATTAGATTTTAATATAGTAGTTTACTCGGTTATCCTTATTAAAAAGTTGATGAATTAATTATATTTAATTATTTTTAAAATGATAAAATTATAAAAGTACATTATAAAATATTGATTTATTTCCCCTAATTTATATTGCCCTCGCAAATAAGAATAAAGGAAACACTCTAAACCTCTTTCTTTTCTTTCTCCCTTTTCTTAAAAAGGTTAAAGTAAAAAAGTAATAATTTGCGTTTAGTTATAATATTTTAAAAGTAAATTTTAAAAAATTATTTTTGTTCGAAGAAAATACTAATTTTCTTACGTGACTTTCAAAGTCATAATTACCAAAAATTATATACTATAATTTAAGGAATAGTAGGTTAGTGGTTATTAATGCAAGGATAATAGTAAAAAAAATCATTTCAAAAGTAACTATCCCGAAATAAATAAAGAAAAATAAAAAATAAAATGTAAGAATACTTCTCCCAAAAATAAATTTAGTTGATTAAAAGACAATATTATTTACCTGACAAAATAAAGAAAAAATGTTTTATTGATATTACAAATTGATCTCACTCTATCAAATTACTTTTGGGCATTAAAAATCTGAAACAAATGGACATTATTATGCTTGCCAACAAATGGTTAATGTTGTGGTAATGGTGGAGGTGTGAAGTGGCGGAGGAAGGAAAAGATGAGAGGAGATTTGGTGTCCACTGATGGAGTGGAGATGGCGGTCGAGTTCTGATGTGGTGGCAATTGCATTCTTTATATTGAAAAATGACCCATCTTTCGCTACAGTTTGTCAGAGTGGGAAAGGAAGTGGATTAGACATGAGAATGATAATCGAAGAGAAGAAAATGGGCTCTGGCAATAGGGGTGTTGTGTCAGGTTGCCAAAATGGACAAACCCCGATGAAATCACTTGACCCAAGGCATCTCGAGTCGAGTCGGGCGGGTCTGACGGGTCGTCGAGTAAAAATATACGAAACCATGTCTTCCTAAGATTGGGCGTTTGATTGTCCAAGTCAATATTTGAACCCACATGACGAACCCGACCATTATAATATTTTTAAATAATAAATAAATGTTATAAAATATTATTAATGTGGATATCCATAGACTAATTTGGTTGGTATCCAATTAGATAGATATATCTTGATATGATAAAGATTTGATATAATATTGTGTACCTTACCTTTAGTCTATAAATAGTCATTTAGGTGTTCATTGTACAACACACATCTGAGAATAAGAATAATATTTCTCCCTCAATTTTTTCTCTCTATCTCTTCTATTACTTTTCTTTTATCCTCGTTAGTTTCATAACAATAAATAAATAATCTCTCATTCTCTCTTTTACCCTATATTGCACCCACACACCCTAGCCGCCTTACTCATTCATTTTCTCGCACTACAATCACAGTCCAAATCTCGACTTAGAGAGTCATTTAAGATTAAGTGTCAATACTCGTATAAGTAGGGATGACAATTTTTACCCTACTCATGGGTATCCACCCCTGCCCAACTCGGTGTGTAAGGTAAAACCCCACGCTATTATGGTAATTACTTGAGCAAGTAATTACCCAAAATTACCCGTGTAGGTGTTAGGGTAGGTTTAGGGTTCACATGAACCCATCCTGACCTTACTCGCACCCCATATGTATTATTGGTGTTATATATATAGCAGATGATTCATACGAGAATGAGCGTCTTAGGTGAGAACGTGAAAGTGACTTTTCAATTATTAGATCATATTTATGTGGTCAAGATTATCCTAACAAGAAAATATATCATACAGGAGAGATAAATAATTAACAGACTGAGATTAATTCTGATATATATATATATATACACACACATATGTACATTTACTAATTTACATATGATGCTTACTTATGAATGTGATTGTCTTTTTTTTTAATGATTGCTTTTAACTTATTTTCTACGCTTTAGTTTGACTTTTCTCTATATGTCTAGAAATTTTCAATATTTTATTATGTTAAAATGTTATCTTTATTTAATTTTTATGAATTGCGTACTTGTTAGTTTAAATTACGTTGTTGTCATGCACTAAAATAATTATTCTTTTGTAGTTGACACTTATATTATGTATACATAATAGCACTTTTTATAAATAATGGGTAGGGTAGAGTAGGGTAAGAGTTTAACTATTTTCTGTAGGTATGGTTAAGATTTTTATTTTTTAAAACTCATGGGTAGGGTAATATAGCATTTTTATGGTTTTGTGATATTGAAGGTGGTCTTGACGTCTCAACTTTTGCAAAACTCTTAACCATTCATTTTTTAAAATATTAAAAATTAATAATACAGATAGTATTAAGTAACATTATAACCACAAGATGTGATATGATGGTAGCTCACATCCACTTATCTTTGTCACATGGCAATAACTCTATTCATGCAACTACTTAGAGTGCTACATGTCAATAGCTCTAAATTTTGATAATTTTTTATATGTAGTGGTTAAGAGTACTTTCTATAATAATTTGATTATATGTAATGGATAAATCAAATAACATCACTTTATTTATTTATTTCGTTAATAAAGGAGATGGAGCTGATTGGTCAACTGAAATTGATTTGCACTATATTTTATATTCTCTTTGTAAATGACATCATTAATTATATTATCATCCATATTTAATTCCATTTTCCTTTGTAGTCAAAAAAATTATGGGAATTATTATTATACAATATAATGACATTTTTTTAAAATAAAAACTCAAATCAACTATTTAATTGAATTAACTACATTGTACATTCATCATTTCACATTAAAAATATTTTTTTTGGATGAATATTTTGAAAGACTTACTAATTTATGAACTCTGACTCGACTTTTGTATTTGATTTGAGAAAAGAAATGAAAAATCTTCTAAAGTGAGACAATTTATGAAATGCTTGCTTATAAGTAAAATCTCGTAGTTCTTTAATTATTTAATGAGTTATGATTAATATATGTTTTTATTAATTTTATGGATATATGTTTCACATTTTTTAATTAAAAAATTATTATTTGAAAAGTCTAAGTATAAAGTTACCAAAAGAAAATTTGAAATAGAAATTTCGATCCTAGAAAATGAATGATTTAGGAAAATAGAAGGGAGTGCAACATATATAACATTTTAAGGGATTAAAATCAAATCATGAGTGCGAATCAATAGAAAAATTCAACAATCAACTTAACGTGTATTAACGTACTCGTATACTAAAAGCACAATTAACTTCAATAATTAAAATAATAAAAATAGTTTACACAGTTATAAATTTTTTGCATTCTCCCATGAAGATTACTATTAACCAACACTTTATTTGCATCTTCCACCTTATATAAATATTTTCCCTCCGTTTGTTTCTCACATTACAAATCAACCCTAATAAAACAAATCAATTCAATTATCAGTTCAAAAATTAAAGACATTTTGTGATAGTATGATTTCCTAAGTACCTTAGGAAGGGTCATGGAAAAAAAGCATTGTAGTGGCACAACACGATGCCGCGTTATAGCGACGTGACAATTCCAAAAACCAAGCCCCACATCGCCTAAGTACTTTGGGGGAGGTTTTTCTCCCCTATAAATAGAGACCCCCTAATAGAGCTTTAGTTGTCAATTTCCTTAAGAGCTTATGAGGTTCCATTTAGTGTTGGGACTTCTAACTCTAGTATTATATTGCGAAGAAGCAGTGCCTCCACCTTGCCAACGCTATGTCGCTTCAAGCTCCCGGTGCAATGATCATTCATCAGTCCTTGTCCTTTCCAGGTGAGTGGAGGTCTTGGTGTCTCGGTGGTGTGTCGTTTTGCGGTTCATCAATCGAGTCAGTTGGATTATTATTTAAGTTTATTTATTTTGTTAATAATTTATTTATTTATTTATTTATTTTTTAATTAATTAATTAGTTTAGTTAGTTGTTTATTTATATCATCAGTGTTGTTTAGTGATTGCATGAGTAAGCTTAGGTGAAGAATTATATACTTAGTTATGACATGTTAAGATTACGCTAGGCTTTCCATAATTGGTAGTAACATAGGTTATACAGATATAACAGTAAATTCAGTATGCAGGTGTCGTAGTTAGATCACCAAGATAATTAACATAAAAATAATGGTCCATGTGAATCTTATGATAGTAACCTCAGGTTTTCCATAATTAAATTAGATCAGTACCCAGGCACGGGTCCAAAATACACAGTAAGTCCTGTACCCGAATTTAGCATATCCACAAAGTTATTCAACACAGTTCTCACAGTCAAAAGGTAGTCCAACTCAGTAACCATCATAAATACGCCAACCTAGTTGATAGTTCTAGAATGGTTAGTCGGCATATTTGTGACGACCCTTAATTAGAGGCAAAAAAAAAAGGTCATGTCTCACTCGAGTTGCAAGTTAGAAAAGCCAAGCACACTACTGCACCCCTAACCCTCTCCAGTGCGTCGCTGCTGCTAGAAAATCCTATTTTGTGTTTTGTTAGGAGAGGGCTCGACCCGCCCTTTGGCCATCTCTCCCCCTATAAATAGAGCTCTCCTCCCCTCATTCCAATTCGCTCAAAGCTTAAGGCTCTTCTTCCATCTTAGAAAGAGTTTTTGCGAATTTTTTTTTTCTCTCTCTCTTGTGAAGATGCAATGTCTTCACAGCGGACAACGCTGTTGAGCAGGATTAGACAGTGGGACCTTGATACTGGGGTTGTCACAGAGACCTGTACTTACACCTCGTTGGAATGCCCCAGTCCCCTTCAGTCAGTACCAGTGCCATCTTCCCGTATACCAATGGGCCCTGGTTCTTCATCCGCCACACCCATCCTCCTTGACATAGAAGAGGAAGAACTTCTTCCGTACAACAAGGACGTGGAGATTGACCCGAACTCATGGCCACCTCAACCCCCGCAGCACTTCTACCGATGTGGGGCCAGGAAACGGGTTACCCCTTTCTTTTGCCGTCAGCTCGCCCCTCGTACCCATGATGCAAAGGCAGGACCATCCACGATCCACAGGGACTGGCCTGCTACCCTAGAGATCTCCCCGGTGGGTGAGTGGGGGAACGACTCCTCGACTCCAGAATCCCCCCACAGTTGCCAGGGTGGACTCAGAGGACGGGGATCTGATGAGCACGGACTTAGAGGAGGAGGAGGAGGAAGGAGACCCGGAAGAGGACCTCGACCCTAACGTAGAATAATGATACCACGACACCAACTCAACCCTCTATGTCTCCAGTGATGTTTTGCTAACCTTAGGTTTTGCCGCTGATGTAATTAGCAATATATGTATAATAACTTGTAGAAAAAGTATATGTAATCTATGACCAATATACAATATATGTATAATACATGTGAATTAACTTTTGGTGGACCCTTGTGATGTATGATTTGTGTGGATACGTGTCAATTCTACTGTAGTCAAAGTACAAGCGTTCTAAGCGTACTGAGAATATTATATATCTCCTCTCATGCAAGGCTCATAACTGAAACGGAGGGGTAATTGATGAGTAAAATTTCGAACGGGTCCATATTTTGGGAGTAAGGAATTATTCTCTAAACATAACTATGCACTATGAGTATTCCCACCAAGCAGATAATAACCTAGTATGGCCAACTTAGGACTTAAGCGTAAGCCGCTAGCTAGGGTGTTACAATAAGCATGATAAGGTTTTCCTTTTATAGGTAATGCAAAGACTAGAATACCCTGGCCACATACTAAATTAGATAAAGCTAGCCGGAACTAGTATGAATAAATATAAGTAAGGATTTTAGTATACTTTGACACCTAGAGATCTCTTGAGTGGCCTGGTTCATAAATGAAGCAAAAAATAGATAGGTATGCCCTAGGTTTCTCACTGAGGACGCGACGTTCTCATCCCTTACTCATTTATGGTTCCAGGGGAGTACGACGGGTACACTGGAGAGGAGGAGGCATTGCAGGACCAATAAAGGTCTTAGAGTTAAGACATCCCAGGGAAGTAGAAGGACAACCGTGTTTATCTACGCCTGCTACTATTTAAAGAGTTTTGTATTTTGTACTAGCTAAATGGATCTCGTATGCCATTTGCTCATATGTACAGTAAGTGTATATGCATATATAATACTCAATGTGTCGTTTTTGGATTCATATGTATGAATGAAACTTATGCTTTTTAATATATGGACTGTCTTTAGATGATTACCTACTATGTCATTAAAACGCCCAAGTCATGTGGACTCTATCGCTTGCGTATATATGTATGCCTCCTTGGACACACGTGGATCATATCTTAAGTTGCAATACAAAGAAGAAAAAGTTTTAAATTAGTCCATATTTTCAGTTAAAGAATATTTTCAAAGATATTATAGGACTAAAGGTATTCTAACCAAGGTAGTTAACATCCCTGTGAGCATTGTTTACGACTTAAGCATAAGCAACTAGCATGGGTATTATAAAAGGGGTCTCCTACTACTCCACAAGGTACGTGTCAGAATGGTTTTTGTAGGTATCACCTTCGCCGACCAAGGATGTTGCTCGTTACCATCGTGTTCACCACCTTGAAGCACTTGGATCCAACCCAAGGTCAGAATTGCGTGCTATCTCGATACATCTGAATTGCTCGTAACCGTAGGGTTAGGATTTAGATATTTTTTTGTGGCCAGGGTAAGGGTTTAGATATTTTTCTGTGGTCAGGGTTATGGATTTTATTTGTAAAACCCACAGATAGGGTAGGATAGGTTTTTTATCCAACAAGTTTAGGGTAAGGTTAGGGTTAAGCCAAAATCCTACCAATTCCTGTAACATCCCGACTTTTCCCCTTAGAAAAACTTTGAAGAATCCATAAGTTTGCTTGATTAAAAGTATAATGGAAATGATTATGTGATGGGGAAAATTTAGTTAAGAGTTATTCCCCTCAAATGTTAGGTGAAATAATGGACTTACGGTCTCCCGAAACCCCGTGAGATTCGTGCAAATTTTCGGACAATAAAGGAATTCCGCCAGGTGCCAACGGGATCTGTAAAATATAGACTCAAAGAGATAAATGTCCAGATACCTTGTTTTTGCACAACATCCTAACGGGAAAATTCATAGATCGCGGGTATATGTCCGGAATATTTTTCGGATATCCGTACGCCAGCGAACAGTTACAAAACGCGATCAAACGTGATCGAAAATTGAGCCCTGAGCCCTGATATTTTCCTAAGGTTAGATTTTTATAATAAAATAATAAAATAATATTAATATATAATTAAAATAATTATTAAAAATTAAGAAAAAGGGGGGCACGGCTATAAATAGGCCCCCATCTAAAGAGAAATTTACTTTACTTTCCTTCAGTTTTTAAATTCCTAATCTAGTTCGTGCACGTCGCGGAGCGCTGCCGAACTCTCGAAAATGTCTTGGAGCACACTGTTGTGACGAGGATTTTCTCCCCAACAATCTTACCAACCCCGAAGCTGCATAGGAAGTGGGTAACCCTAAGCCCACTGTCTATGTGGTTTTATTTATGATTTTCTATATGTTTTTGTATATGTTTGATTGTGAAAAGTGAAAACTTTAAGTAGAAATTAGGTAGATATGTTGTGAAAACGGATTTTAGTATTTTTAACTAAAGAAAAGTGTAACTGTATTGATTGGAACCCTAGAAACACGGATTGAAAGTTACAGCGACGCCTCTGGAGAAAATGTGAGAACTGATGCGTCGGGGGAGATTTTTACACTTTCATTCGATTGAATTCCAAATTCAGTTGAATGAAAGAATTCTGGAGGTTTCAATCGATTGAATTCCCCGTTCAATCAAATGAAAGAGTGTGAAGAAGATTCTTTTTCTAACCATTGATGGCTTGGTTTTGATGACGACAACAACATTGACAAAAAGTAGAAAAAGGGAAGACACAATCAAAGAACTGCAAAACTCAACTGCTCATCACTGAAGGTTCAAGAATTTACCTTAGTGTCTAAATAGTTAGCATATATTATGATATTATGGTTATTGGCTCAAAAGATTTTCATCATAAACAAGTCTAACATTTTCCTAAAACCCTAAAAGCATATAGCAACATTTTTCAAGGGTTTCAAACACTTTTAACTCTGTTCTTGCATGAGTAATCGATTACCATGCTAGTGTAATCAATTACCCTCAAATAGAATTCAAAATTATTCAAATTTTGATGTGAGTAATCGATTACCAACCCAAGTTAATCTATTACCACCTTGAGAAATTTGAAAAATGGCAGTTTTTAAGTGTGTAGTCGATTACCGCCCTTTGCTAATCGATTACATGCTCGAATGGGTGTGTTTTTTCATGAAACAATGCGTTGTTTTGCATCATATGCTCTGACATTGGTTCATGAACAGGCACCTCTGCCTATATAAAGCAGAATTCGTGCAGAACCAAGAACATACCATCAGAACTACAATCTTTCATCAATTCTTACACGTTTTACAAGTTCTGATCAAATTTTTCATAGTTAAAATTTTCAATCCAAACTCAGAAAGCTTTGAGCCATAACTTTCATATCATTTGTGCTCTCTATTCAGGATTATCCTTCCCTGAGTTTAGGATTGATACAAAAGTCATTGTATAGAAACTTCTTCAATCTCTTGCTTGTTGTAAACACCGTAGTGTTCGATGTATTTTCTGATTATCACCGTAGTGTTTGGTGAGGGCATTGTGTAACCAGGGGAACGGTTGTGTTCTCTTGAAGTTGTCGGTGTAAGTGCCTCGATTTTGAGGTTGTACACAACACAAGTTTACATAGTGAAAAAATCCCTGAATCAGAACAGGGGACTGGACGTAGCCTTCGATGGTTGAAGGTGAACTAGGATAAATCTCTGGTGTGATCTTTCTTATCCCTACACTCTTTACATTCAGCAATTTACATCTCTGCTGCTTTAACATTATCAATTATTTTGTTTATTGTTGGGTCTTGATCACAATTTGGGAATTAGGGTTTTTCACAAATTCACCATCTTCAAAGAACCAAAAAATCCTTCAAGAACAAAAGAAACCTAATTCACCCCCTCTTAGGTTGCTATCTAGATTTACAAAGAGCTCTCAGGTTTTAATTGGAATGAAACCCTAGTCATTCGAATGTTTCCTGAAGAACTTGGGTTTTAAGTTGTTCCATGGGATCCAATAAGTATGGATAAGCATGATATTGTATATGGAAGCATGCATCATGAGGAACTGGTCATCATACGACTTAGGACGACTGTAGATAACAAGAAGTCATCACCTAAAGTCTAAAAAGATCATAATTGAACCCTAAGGAACGAAGATGAGTTAGGAAGGTTCCGACCACAGAAGACTCGGAAGACCTTAGCTAAATTATGTAGTTATATGACTAGGATGATCCCTTTTCTCTTGGCACGGCTTACAGACACGCCCCTCACCAATTCAACAAGATGGATTGGTTATGACAACACAGACAAAGGTCTAATAACGATACCACATGCATAGGCCTGAGATTATGAATACGAGCATAGGCCATATTACAATGAAGGCACAGGCCTGAGTAATGCATGAAGGCATAAGCCTTAATGAACTGAAAAGACAGGCATAGATCTGGTTGATGGATCCATTCAGCAAATAAAAGAAAAAGCGAGGTCAAGCCATAGGGCTAACCACGATCGTGTCAAAGGGCTGACCAACGTGTCCACGCCAGATCGAGTCAAAGGGTCGATCCGTCGCCATCCCGTAAGGTGGGTGGTCATACCTATCGTTGTTCGATGTCTTCCTCCTATGAGCTTTACGTGGCTAGCTACCTGATAAGTGCCCAATTTACACAAAATTGACATATCAAAATGGCACTTATCGGTTATGTTTTTAAACAAATTATCTAATTAATTTCCCATATTTTGTAGGATTTCTAATATATTTTGAAGATGGATACAAGTAGCCTAATTAAAGAATAATCTCATGAAGAAAGGAAGACAAGGGCAGAATTGGAAAAGAGCTTAAAAGAGAAGATTCTGGACGAGGCATCGCTCAGCGAAGAACAAGGAACCGCTCAGTGCTTAAGAGTAAATCGCTCAGCGGTATAACACTTATCGCTCAGCGAAAGTACGTCGGCAAGCCACTTGCACCGGCGCAATCATTGAGCCAGCTGGAACCAGCCTGGCACCGCCTTCCACGTCAGCGCCGCCCTAAAAAAGCTGTCGAGCATTTAATGAAGACGCGTAAAAGTACAATCGCTCAGCGATAGTGCGCCGCCGCCCAGAGATTCAGAGCTTATCGCTCAGCGACGGTACCAAAACCGCTGAGCGATGGACCCCAAATTTTGCCTATAAATAGAGGAGGCCGTGTCCACTCCGAAATCATCATCCAATCCCCCTTCCACTGTTCACTTCTTTTACATATTTCTTGTACCTTAAAGCTTAGTTTAGTTTAGGTTAGATTAGGAACAAAGACGAGGCTTGTGAAGCAACCGGAGATCGAGGAAGCTTGGCGAAGCCATGGCCATGATAGCGTGAGCACGTGTCATGGTAAGTGCCTAAACCTTGCCTCCGAGATTCTCTTGTAAGATGGATTCCTAATCCTCTTTTTGTTGGGATTTTGATCATTATTGTAGTTTGCTTGTATCCATGTAACTATTACATATGAATCTATCCTTTTCTTATGATTTGCTTGAATGGTTTTACTCTTAATGCTAGTCTTTGTTTAATGTCTTGATTCTTGATTTGGGATTTAATTGTATGGACGATAGTTATGCTAATTAAATCATAACCAAGTTAAGATCAACATCATTATGCTTAACTAGATTCTAGACTCGAACGTTGTGAACGAAAGTTACAATCATTAGAGTCGGAACTAAACCATTTCATCTAATCTTGTTGCCATAACTGGAATAAAGATTAGCCGTTTTAACATCTGGATTAATGCTGGCGTACTTTGTTGAGCTTGTGTGCGAAAGTGACAGTGTAACAAAGGAAACCTGTGATCTTGTCATGCGCGAAAGTGATGACAAGTTAAGAACTGGTGGCGGGCAATCAAATGATAGTTCTATGTGATAAGTGACTGGATGCATGAAACTATGATGTGATTAAAATTCCCAACAAGCTCCGGAACTACCTCTGATTTGTTTCCTATTTACTTTTTATGTCGTTTATTTACTTATTTATTTAACTATCAACTTATCAAATCCTTCACTCCATTGTTTAATTAAACGAATTCAAGAACAGTATTTTTGCAACTCTCTGTGGATTCGAATATACCCGACTATACTGCAATTGGATTCCTTTGGAATCTGAAAGCCGTAAAGTAGGTATATATTTTAATTTGAACGACAAAAGCGCAGATAAGCTTTCTACGAGCTTGACATGGTTGTGACAAACCTAAGCTGTGTCAAGAGTCGAGAAAGTGGTTAAAAAGGCTTTCATCAAATTTGGCGCCGTTGCCGGGGAGTTGCGTCAAAAATACATAGCTTGAGTTTTGTTTGGTTAAACAATTGTGAATATCTGTAAAATATTGTATAGTTCTTATTTTGTTATTTCTCTTATTTTGTGAACTCTTGTTTTAATCTTATTTGGCTAGTGTGAATTTTTCTTAGCAATTGCGAGGTAAGACTTCAAAAGAACCATTGTTATTTGATCCTGAGATTGAAGCTACTTCGAGGAGAAATAGGAAAAAGAAGAAAGAGCACTTAGCCAAATAGAGAGAAGAGCAAGAGACAACAACATCATCAACTTCTTCAACCAATCAAGAAGAAACCATGGCTGAAAAAACTGGAGCTGGTGATAATTCGGGAACTGGCAACACAACTGGAGCCAGTGACAATAGGGGATTTGTAAACTTTACCCCTAGAAATATCATAAGAATGAGCAGATCTGCTGGAGCTCAAAGACAACCTCAGATGCAACCTGGTTTGGTTCAATTGTTATATGCTAACCCTTTTGCAGGTTTGGATCATGAGGATCCATATGCTCATCTGACTAAATTCTATGAACTCTGTGGGACTGCGGGAATGTCCGAGGCCGATGAAGAATCCATCTTTTTAAGGATGTTTCCCTTGACCTTGATCGGAAAAGCTAAGGAGTGGTTGCTTGATCAGCCACAAAATATCCTGTCAAATTGGGATCAATTGGAGGAAAAGTTTTGTGCCAGGTACTTTTCTCAATCTAAATTTATGAATTTGAAAACTGCTATTGCTACATTTGTGCAGGCTCGGGGAGAAAGCCTCTGTGAAGCCTGGGAACGTTACAAATCCATGCTGAGAAAGTGCCCAAATCATGGGTTCGATGCGCGCACACAAATCCATATCTTCCGCAACGGACTTCAACAACAACACAAACTGATGCTGGATGCTGCCGCCGGTGGACAAATCATGTCCAAGACACCGGAGGAAGCCATATCCATTATTGATTCCATGGCCTTGACAGACCAACAAGGCCAGTATAACAGAGGTCCTAGAAGAGGAGGAGTGCTTGAGCTGGGACCCAACGATGCCATCCTTGCCCAACACAAGCAACTCCAACAACAAGTGGACGAGTTAAAGAAAGCCATGAACGAGTTGCCAAAGCAAATTAGAAAAGCTCGTGATGCAAAAAGGCAACAGGTATTTTTCTGTGAAATTTGTAATGGCGATCACCCGTCCAATATTTGTCATTTCAGGGAAGAGGAGGTTCACTTCCTTGTAAACCAGTCACGGCCACCCTATCAAAACAATTTCCAAAGGGGGCCGAATCAAAATTTCAATCAGCCATGGAGACAAGAAGTCGGACCATCATTCAGAGCTCCACAACTGCCGTATCAACAACCCCGTCCATATCAGAACCAACCACCCGTGCACTCCAGTTCCAAAATAGAGGAAACGTTTAATCAATTTATGCAACAATCAATGATAAATCAAAAGAATAATGAAGCCTCTATTAGGAACTTGGAGACGCAATTGGGGCAATTGGCTACTGATATAGCGGAATTGAAAAAGAAGAGATTTACGGCTAATCCGGAGCTGAACCCCAAGGACTCTTGCCATGGGAGGAGAACTGATGCGGAAGAGAGCTAGAAAGAAAAATGCGTCGGGCTAACGACGTAAAACAAAGCGCTGTCTGGGAGGCAACCCAGAAGTCTGTAAGTTTTTATTATTTAGTAGCTTATTTATTTTGAAGGTAATTAATTTTAAGGTGTTAAAATATTTTATAAAATATGGTGAAAAAGAAATAAAAGGTTTTCTAAATCTTGTAATTAGGTTTGAAATTTTAAAAATGCTAATCCTTTTCAAAATTAAGCTAAAACTTGAAGCATTTTTTATTTCTAAACCTAATAACGGACTTTGGATTCTTATTTTTTAAAAAGTGAAAAGTAATTTTAAAGAAAAGAATCTTTTTAAAAGGCACCTTAAGATGTCTTATTTTGAATCCATAAATTATTGTGGGAAATTCTGTCCACAATAAAGTGGGAAATTCTGTCCACCATAGTGGGAACTTCTGTCCATTTAAAGCGGGAACTTCTGTTCGCAAGTTGTAGGAAATTCTGTCTACAAAAAGGGTTCAAAATAAAAACATGATCTCTCTAATGCTACTTGGAAGAAAGGAAGTTTTCTTTGATTGTTTTTGCAGGCCGGAGAACAACCAATGAAGTTTCCTAACAAAACATCAAAAGAGAGGCACACTTTTAGAGGATGAAGAGCATGATTCCTCAAGGAGGATGAACCTCTATCTCCTCAAAGCATTGAAGCAAGATGAAGTAGTCCGAACAACTGCCAAGAAGCTACATCCATAAGGCTGCTTCAAGACATTCACCATGAACGGGGAGCATTTTAATTTTTAGCACCTTAATTAATTAATTTCCTTAGTAGTTTAATATGTGCTTAAGACTTGTTTGTTTAAAAACAAAGTAGTAGTTTATTTTACTTGGTTTGATGCATGAACATAATACATCATGAATTGACTTGTTCCAATATCCATAATTGACCTTTGTGTACATACATAGATACCATGAACATGTCATTATGCATTTCTACTTGTTTGCATAAGCATAACCTTGAAAATGTTTTTAAATTAAGGAAATAAACCCTAACCAAGTGAGGGAGTGAGCCAAATACTTAAGTGAGATAGAGAGAGAATCACCATTGTTTTTACACAATTGAATTTGTTTGAGTCTCTAATTTTAATAATTGTATGGAAATAATAGGAAATGATCAAGGCATTTTGTTCTTTAGATTTAAAACCCACTTGGCCAAATAAAGCCTACCCTTAGTTAGGAATATCCTTTGTCACCCTGTTGAGCCCAACATGAGAAAATTTTTGTTCATTAATCCCCGAGCCATAAAAAGAAAATAATGTTATCCCTTAATATCCGGAATTAAGAGAGCATTACAAAATTGGATTATGTGCAAAAATCAAAGTCAGGGGGAGATAAGGGTGAGCTAAAGTGGAAGAACAAAAATAGAATCAAAAGAACAAAATCAAGTGAAAAAGAACACATTCTATCCCAAAACAAAAAGAAGAAAAAGAAAAAGGGATAGAGGAAAAAGAAAAATCAGGAGAAAAGGGTAAAGAAACATAGAGAAGAAAAGGGCACAAAAGAAGTTGGTCTTTAATGCTCTCTTGATTCATATTTGCATATCCAAAAAAACCAATGTTCTTTGTAGTCTGGCCCCATTACAACTCTTAAAAGTCCTTTGTGATCCTTGCATGACCATACTTTTGTATTGAATGGTGAGACAGGTAACAAATTTAAATTGCTGTGATTCAATGGTGATATAGAGTGGAAACACTCACCCCAAATTGGTCCACTGGCCCTTGTGC
Organism: Nissolia schottii; assembly: GCA_003254905.1. Lineage (NCBI taxonomy): Eukaryota > Viridiplantae > Streptophyta > Magnoliopsida > Fabales > Fabaceae > Nissolia > Nissolia schottii. Next base: position 14,498 of record QANU01086992.1, on the reverse strand, counting down.
GCATAAATGATAATTTCCTTGGTGGAAAAGACATTAGATAGTGTGATTTGCTTATGCTATTCAAGTATTTGATGCCTTTGACTTGTTCAGGTTTTTCTATGTTTCACATGGTCTAAAGCTTAAACTGTTTGAAACATTTCAATTCATTGCATTAACCGATTGTTCATAAGCATCAATCTCTTGTAAAATAATTCTACTACCTCTTGTTTGAGGACAAACAAGGTCTTAAGTCAGGGGGAGTGATAAGTGCCCAAAATACACAATTTTCATCATTCAAAATGGCACTTATTCTCATGTATTTTAAAGAATTATTTAATTAAATCTATATGTTTTGTAGGATTTCTAATATATTTTGTAGAATGGATGCAAGCATAATTAATTGAAGAATAATCCCATGAAGAAGGGAAGAAAAGGGCAGAATTGGAAAAGAGCTTAAAAAGAAGATTCTGGACGAAGTCACCGCTCAGCGGTAAGCAATGCCTCGCTCAGCGAATAAGGAAGAATCGCTCAGCGAATAGACCTTGGCCGCTGAGCGAAAGGACGTCGGCAAGCCACTTGCGCCGGCGCCATCATTGAGCCAGCTGGAGCCAGCCAATAGCCGCGTGCCACGTCAGCGCCGCCCTGCAAAAAGCTGCCGAGCATTTAATGAAGACGCGTACAAGTACGATCGCTCAGCGATTAAGCGCCGCCGCCCAGCGATTCAGAGCTTATCGCTCAGCGATGGTACCAAAACCGCTGAGCGATGGACCCCAAATTTTGCCTATAAATAGGGAGGCCGAGACCACTTCGAGACAATCTCTTTCCCCCCCTCCAAACACCATTCTTCTTCATTTATTTTGCACTTTTAAAGCTTAGTTTAGTTTAGGTTAGGTTAGGAACAAAGACGAGGCTTGTGAAGGAGCCGGAGATCGAGGAAGCTTGGCGAAGCCATGGCCATGACGGCGTGAGCACGTGTCATGGTAAGTGCCTAAACCTTGCCTCCGAGATTCTCTTGTAAGATGGGTTCCTAACCCTCTTTTTGTTGGGATTTTGATTACTATTGTAGTTCGCTTGTATCCATGTAACTATTACATATGAATCTATCTTTTTCTTATGATTTGCTTGAATGATTTCATGCCTAATGCTAGTTTTGTTTAGTGTTTTGATTCTTGATTTGGGACTTATTTACATGAACGAAAGTTATGCTAATTAGGTCATAACCAAATTAAAATCAATAATGCTATGCTTAACTAGAACCTAGACTCGAACGTTGTGAACGAAAGTTACAATCATTAGAGTCTGACCTAAACCATTTCATCTAATCTTGTTGCCGTAACTGGAATAAAGGTTAGCCGTTTTAACATCTGGATTAATGCTGGCGTACTTTGTTGAGCTTGTGTGCGAAAGTGACAGTGTAACAAAGGAAACCTGTGATCTTGTCATGCGCGAAAGTGATGACAAGTTAAGAACTGGTGGCGGGCAATCAAATGATAGTTCTATGTGATAAGTGACTGGATGCATGAAACTATGATGTGATTAAAATTCCCAACAAGCTCCGGAACTACCTCTGATTTGTTTCCTATTTACTTTTTATGTCGTTTATTTACTTATTTATTTAACTATCAACTTATCAAATCCTTCACTCCATTGTTTAATTAAACGAATTCAAGAACGGTATTTTTGCAACTCTCTGTGGATTTGACTATACCCGACTATACTGCAATTGGATTCCTTTGGAATCTGAAAGCCGTAAAGTAGGTATATATTTTAATTTGAACGACAAAAGCGCAGATAAGCTTTCTACGAGCTTGGCATGGTTGTGACAAACCTAAGCTGTGTCAAGAGTCGAGAAAGTGGTTAAAAAGGCTTTCATCACTACCACACCGGTTAAAGAGCGCTGCCGAGTCATTAACGATAGGGAAGGCAAGGAGGGCTTAGCCGAGGCCACGGTTACATGGGCGGAAGGAATAAGGAGGACGCAGCCACAGGGCGCGTAAGAGAACCCCAAAGACCCCACATGCATGAGATAAGTGTGTGAATGAATGAATGTATGTATGTATGTATATGATGGTGGTGCATTATGTATCGTCAAGGGAACATCCCAAGACGACTAGTACGTCAACTAGAGGTAACATGAGCAGGTGATTCTATATTGCCATACTCAAGCGAGTTAAAGTAATGAGCACGAAGCCTAGGTAATATCAAGATTAGATACCCGTTTATCAAGTAACTTAGATAAAGCTGTTCAGGACTAGAATGACTATTCATAATTAGTAGGGGTATTAGTATGCATGACACCTAGAGATCCCCTAAGCGGCCTAGAGAATTACCGAGAAAAACGCAAGACCATGTTAAAATATTACCCACTGGGAACCTATCGTTCTCATTCCCACTCGTTTATGGCTCCAGGGAATGAGGATGACTCCTACTACGGGGATGCTGACGAGTCTCAGGAGGAGCGGTGAAGGACCCACTTGAGCCGCAGCTCGGCACAGGACTAATCTCGAAGGGTTTTGGTTAGCCCGGATAGTTTGAAAGACATGTGATGTACTTATTAAACAGAATCATTTTGTAGTAATTATTGTATTAATTATATGACTACTTGTGATCGGATGTACGGACCCTCTAGTTGTTCGCTTAATAGTTATGTATAATAGACTGCTTATCATTACGCCTCTATCGTTTGTGCTATCTGTTTCTCCTACACGCAGCTCTTACTTTATGCTATGCACTATGAAAAGAAAAGTTTGAAATCGGTCCATATTTTCCTAAATAAGTATTTTAAAGATTAGTAAGGGACTAAGAGTATGCCCTACCAAGTAGCAAACTACCTAACGAGCAGGGTCTACGGCTCGAGTGTAAGCCAGCTAGCTAGGGTGTTTCAATTGCCACCCCTACATGCAATTTGCAAAAAAAACTAGCATACCTGACAACATGAGAGATACTGATGTTTTAATCTCTAGTTAGACAATCCTTTATCTTCAAAATTTTATATACAACTAATTTTAACAACATTTATTTATATATATATATGTATATATAATTTCTTATAACTTAAAAAAGTTCTTTTCTACTCGTGCAAAACACTATTAAAACTTTATTTCAAAACTTTATTATTATAAATAATCATAACAAATTAAATAAAGGAAATTCTCTTTTTTGTGTACAATTTTTTTTCCTTTCACTTTTTAACCTTATCCATTATCTCATATTCTAAGTAGTTATTTAACCCACTACATAATTATTTATTTATTTATTTGCAATTGCTATTGCAAAATTGTCATAAAAAACTCACACTAACTTAAAATTCAACCACCACATTTTTGTACAATGAATTCTAGAATGTATGGCCAATGTAAAGGTTTTGTGAACATAAACTAGTAATGTTTGTGCATTCTACTACATAAAGTTTGTGCACCAATGCTTATAAAGTTTGTGCATCAAAGAGTATAATGAATTATGGAATGTATGGTCTATGTAAGGGTTTGTGGACATAAGCTAGTAATGTTTGTGCATTCTACTACATAAAGTTTGTGCACAGATGCTTATAAAGTTTGTTCATTCAAGAGTCTAATGAATTATAGAATGTATGGTCTATGCAAAGGTTTGGGTGCATAAGCAAATAATGCATGTGCACAGATGTTTATAAAATTTGTGCACGCGAATGAAAAATGAGAAACGGGAATTGTGTGTGCACACACGTTTAAGTGCGGAGTGAGAATCCATGCAATAGAGTGAGTATTCGTAGTGGGTCCAAACATATTTAATATGAGGTGTATCTACGAGTACATGCAAATTGAGTGCACGTGTGACACAACTGGTTTACAAAATATCGCATGCTGGGGTCCCGATAATTTGAAATTAGACACGCTAACCGCGAGGAATTCATGCCACCATATGATTGTGTTTTTTTATATACAGGTGTCTCCTTACTATGTTGTTATATAAAGAAGATATATAAGAAATATAATATATAATAATCTGCGTGGCTCTCGTGGGAAGGCTTTCTGTTTGTTTTGGCAAACAGCAAAAAGGAAAATAAACTCTGATATATGTTCGTTCACCATTGTATATATTAATAATCATATTGAGATCATGAGTGGTTGAAGAGTGCAAGCTTGCTAGCTTCATCTCTTTTTATTGTCTGTCATTCAGATCAGCTGGAGATCATGGGAGGTCTAGGAATGTCAGTAGTATTGAATTTGGCCGCCCCAACGACAATTGCCATGAGCACTGTCATTGGTTTGGTGCTGATATGGTGGTTATGGAGCGCACTCAACTGGGTGTGGCTCAGACCAAAGAGGATTGAGAGGCGTCTCAAGCAGCAGGGTATTCAAGGCCATTCCTATCGCCCTTTTGTTGGAGACATCAGAGATATGGTTAAAATGATCAAGGAAGCCAAATCCAAACCCATGGATCCTCATTCTAACGAGATTGCGTCCCGTGTATTGCCTTTCGTTGTCCACACCATCGCTAAATACGGTTAGTCAGTCGCCACTCAAATTACGAACATAGCATTAATACCGTATCCTATACTATACTGTAGTATTCATTTCCCCTTCTTTCTTCTTTTAAGTATTGTTTGAAGTACAGTTGGAAGAAACTACTATATACTATATCATTGTTGTTACTAACGGTACAATACTACTAGTACTCTACTCAGGGTCAGAGATGAGGCTAGAGCATCACTATTCCTTGTTAATGACTTAGTAATTTGTTGTCTCAAGTCCCTTCTCTTTTCAAATATTGCTAGCTAAGCTAACCGCACGCAATTAAAACACATACATACAGGGAAGAATTCTTTTATGTGGCTTGGTCCAAGACCGAGGCTATTCGTCATGGATCCAGACAAAATAAAGGAAATCGCTAATAAGGTCTATGAATTTCAAAAGCCTGACACCAGTCCACTTTTCAAGCTTCTTGCATCGGGCTTTGCAAATTATGACGGCGACAAGTGGGCTAAACACCGGAAGATCGTGAGTCCAGCATTCAATGTCGAGAAATTGAAGGTCGGCTGTGATTCCTCTCCTTTTTATTGTTATGTCAAAGCACTTATAAATCGATGCTTTATCTCATAACATGACCTGTGTTGAAAGGTGAAATGAATTGGCTATTAATTACTTCTAGTTATTGTTGTCTCTAATTAAGATACTTACTTAGTATTCCTTAAAGGACTTCTCTTGAATCACTTAAATCTCTTGAAATCTTGTGCAGCTCTTGGTACCCATATTTTGTCAATGTTGCGATGATATGATAAGCAAATGGAAGAGTGTGTTAGATTCGTCTAATGGGTCATGTGAGTTAGATGTATGGCCTTTCATACAAAACGTGTCAAGCGATGTCCTCGCTCGGGCAGGCTTTGGTAGTAGCTACGAAGAAGGGAAAAGGGTTTTCCAGCTTCAAAGGGAAATGCTTCAACTCACAATGACACTCTTTAAGTTTGCTTTCATTCCAGGGTACAGGTAGGAAGACGACACTGCCACGTGCAGTCACTCAAATTCATTTATGTTTTCAATATTCAGTCCCATTAAAATAAGAGTTTTTGCTAGTAAGTGTTGTATTTGTTGGAATCACTTGAGAAGTTTAAAGTCGAAAATTTAGTTGTTTTCAAGACATTGGATGGATAAAAGTTGTTAGCTTTATTTATTTTTTTTCCCTTAAATAGCTATCGAAGTTACATTATACTAGAAAGTGGACAGTTTGGTATCTCAAATCAAATTTGGAACAGAATTTGTTTCTTCGTTAAAAAAAAAAATTACAAGTATTCTTTTGGCCTGTATTAATTGCCAGCTTAGAGATTTGTTGGTGGTCTTATGATCAATTGCACCACTAATCCCGCTTATATGTCTTGTAGGTTTCTGCCAACACATACCAACCGGAGGATGAAAGCAATTGACAAAGAAATAAGAGCATCACTGATGGGTATCATCAATGGAAGATTGAAAGCAATGCAAGCAGGGGAGCCTACTAACAATGACTTGTTAGGCATACTTTTGGAATCAAATTACAAGGAATCAGAAAAAAGTAATGGTGGAGGAATGAGTTTAAGGGATGTAGTCGAAGAAGTCAAACTATTTTACTTAGCAGGACAAGAAGCCAATGCAGAATTGCTGGTTTGGACTATGTTACTGTTAAGCAAGCATCCCGACTGGCAAGCAAAAGCGAGGGAAGAGGTTTTTAGAGTGTTTGGCAATGAGAAGCCAGATTATGATAAGCTAGGTCAACTGAAAATTGTAAGTTTCACTTAGCTATCGACACAGTTTCGGTAAATCACCGTAGAAGGTCATCCTAATAATCCTCTTAAAAACTAAAATGTACGCTTCAATATCATAGGAAATGAGGGTCTCGGGAGATCATTAAGTAGATTGATTAAGGAAGTATATAACCGTTGTTAATGGCATTATTGCATTTATCATTTGATTTTGGCACCCTAATAATCACATTTCATCAATCAGGTGGCAATGATTCTACAAGAGAGTCTCAGGTTATACCCACCAGTAGTTATGTTCGCTCGATATCTACGCAAAGATGCAAAACTTGGAGATCTTATAATTCCTAAAGGAGTGGAACTTGTAGTGCCTGTGTCAATGCTACACCAGGATCAGGAGTTTTGGGGTGATGATGCCAAGGAGTTCAAACCAGAGAGATTCTCCGAAGGGGTCTCGAAGGCAACAAAAGGCAAAGTTTCATACTTGCCATTTGGATGGGGTCCTCGACTCTGCATAGGACAAAACTTCGGATTGTTAGAGGCAAAAATAGCTTTGTCCATGATCCTGCGACATTTTTCCTTCGAGCTGTCCCCGTCTTATGCTCATGCTCCATCTTTCATTATTACACTTCAGCCTGAGCACGGGGCTCACCTAATATTACATAAATTGTAAAATGTTGTTTGGTCATTAGCAAATAATTTAGGTTTCTTTATCTGAAACCAGTGTGCGATGCATGGTTGAGGAGTCTATTTGCTTTTTTTTGCCTGCTAGTTATGTAATGATCATAATCCATGAGGAGTTCATGTATAATTGTTAAATCGTTTTTGCTCATGTTTAGAAACTTAAAGCTACAAAGCACGAATTTCACGTGTTGACAATGGACAATATTATTGTGCCTTCCTCTGCTCCCTTTGTTAGGTCGCCAAAATTCGCGATATAGCGAGAAACGAATTTTGACCAAGAGTTCACGTTGAAATGAATGTTGGCGATGCGGATGACATGAATATTGGCGACGCAAAGGTTGACAACCATGAGCAATAGAGATAATTGCCAAGGCTTGCTAGAGAACGGGTTGCGACAGAAGAGCTGTCGTGACAATAACTATTCGGCGACAAAAGCTACAAAGAATAGTTATTAGAATGGTCGCAAGGGAGTCCTCGTCGCGACTAAAAAAAACAATCAAGAAATGACAAACCAAAGTGATTGAAGTATCACCAATTAACTAAGGCGTCGACACTATAGTTTGATGACCAAGATAAGAAATTGTCGCAAAGATGGCAATTCGTCCAAGAGTTGTCACGGTCGCTTCATGGTAGTAGCCTCGTGTTGGGCTAATCTCACGACAAAATTTGAGACTTAGCAGAAAATTGTGGTATCAAGCCAGTTTCAGGGAGGGAACGGTTAACAAGTTTGAACATGATTAATAATCTCCAATCTAACGTAGCCACTATGGGAAAATAACTTCCCACGTTCAGAAGGTGGCACAACAGTTAAAGGGCACGATGGAGACAACTGTTGCATGTCGTGTCACACATGCAAGCACAACTTGTTCGCATTATGCGGATCACAATGGTCGGAAGTGGTAACTGTCGACGGCTGGGGAAAGAACGGTTATCAGAAGAGGAGAGCCTTGAAACTCTATGAATACAGGGCTTCTAGGCTAAATTCGAGGTGGTTTCCTAACAATCCTATCGACTCATAGTAAGTCCCCACAGCGGCAGTCAGCAGTCCTACTGTAGCTCAGTATACGCCACCACCTTTTCTTTTTCATTTCATTTCCCTGCTTTTCTAGGAGTAGCCGTAATTGTAGTAATCTCTTCAACCTTAACGCAACTCTTCTCCTCTTTCTTTATTGTAACTTGCACCAAATCCTTCGCTCTGGCAAGGACAACTTTGTAATCAAAGTCACTCCGGTGACCAATATTGAATATATTTACATTTCTAGTTCTCGCTCTCCACTTCTCTCCTACTCTTGCAATTCACGCCCCTGTTCTTCACCTGAGAACGCCTAAATCGCTTGTCCCCGTTAAACATTCTTTTGTGTAAGTGACAGAAGGTTCCTCGGAATTATTTCACGTGAAACAAAATGGCACGCCTAGTGGGACAGGCATTGTAGAATTCTGTGAGTTGTACATGCATTTGAGAAGTGGTACTGTTATAAACAGAAAATCTAGCAAAGCGAACATGGAAATAGAATTAAATACATGAGGGAATGGTAGAAATTCCCCTCCCATTTCAAGTACACAATGGAATAGACATCCCCATGAAGTGGATGGAGAAATGGAGAGAAGTGAAAACCAAAATCCAAATGGGGAAGAAAGTGTCCCAAGTACCCAAGGCTTCATGCAGTGACCACCTTGGCCACCTTATGGGTTACCCCCTGGATATTCTCCTCCTATAATGTCGACAATAGTGTCGACGGAGCAGAGTATGGTGGCTCCTAATTTGGCATCTTTAAGTATGCCTATACCCCCCATAAGTCAAAGTTGGAGCCCATAGGTAGCGCACCAAATAGCTGCGACGAACCCAATGAATTATTGGGGTATAGGTTCAGGTGTAACACCACCCACCATTCCCGTCGTGACATAAGACGTGCCGAGAGGAATGGCAGAACCCGTTATGGGTCCAGTGTTTCAAACAATGTCTAGGGCCATGCCTAGCATAATCCCTAGGAACATTGTTGAAAGCCTCGTAATATAGAGGCAAGAAACCTTGGATAACTATCACGAGTTGGCGAACATGATCGCTAATCAGATTTCAATCCTGATAAACCCTGTGATAGAAACCCAATGATTATGATAAACTAGGTCAACTGAAAATTGTAAGTTTCACTTAGCTATCGACATAATTTTGGAAAATCACAATAGAAGGTCATCCTAATAATCCTATTGAAAACTAAAATGTACAATTCAATATCATAGGTAATTAAGGTCTCAGGAGATCATTAAGTAGATTGATTAAGGAAGTATATAATCATTGTTAATGGCATTATTTCATTTGTCATTTGATTTTGGCACCCTGATAATCTTATTTCATCAATCAGGTGGCAATGATTCTACAAGAGAGTCTCAGGTTATACCCACCAGTAGTTATGTTCGCTCGATATCTACGCAAAGATGCAAAACTTGGAGATCTTATAATTCCTAAAGTAGTAGAACTTGTAGTGCCTGTATCAATGCTACACCAGGATCAGGAGTTTTGGGGTGATGATGCCAAGGAGTTCAAACCAGAGAGATTCTCCGAAGGGGTCTTGAAGGCAACAAAAGGCAAAGTTTCATACTTGCCATTTGGATGGGGTCCTCAACTCTGCTTAGGACAAAACTTCTGCTTGTTAGAGGCAAAAATAGCTTTGTCCATGATCTTGCGACATTTTTCCTTCGAGCTGTCCTCGTCTTATGCTCATGCTCCTTCTTTCATTATTACATAAATTGTAAAATGTTGTTTGGTCATTAGCAAATAATTTAGGCTTCTTTATTTGAAACCAGTGTGTGATGCATGGTTGAGGAGTCTATTTGCTTTTTTTTTTTTTTGCTTGCTAGTTATGTAATGATCATAATCCATGCGGAGTTCATGTATAATTGTTAAATTGTTTTTGCTCATTTATAGAAACTTAAAGCTACAAAGTACAAATTTCACGTGTTGACAATGGACAATATTGTTGTGCCTTCCTCTGCTCCCTCTGTTAGGTCGCCAAAATTCACGATATAGCGAGAAACGAATTTTGACCAAGAGTTCATGTCGAAATGAATGTTGGCAACCCAGACGGCATTAATATTGGCGACGCGAAGGTTGCAACCACGAGCAATAGAGATAATTGCCAAGGCTTGCTAGAGAAAGGGTCGCGACAGAAGAGTTGTCGCGACAATAGCTATTCAGCGAGAAAAACTACCAAAGAATAACTATTAGAACGATCGCAAGGGAGTCCTCGTCGTGACCAAAATAAATCAAGAAATGACAAACCAAAGTGATCGGAGTATCACTAATTAACTAAGGCGTCGACACTATAGTTCGATGACTAAGATAAGAAACTATCGCAAAGATGGCAATTCGTCCAAGAGTTGTCACAGTTGTTTCATGGTAGTATCCTCGTGTTGGGCTAATGTCGCGACGAAATTTGAGACTTAGCAGAAAATTATGGTATCAAGCCAATTCCATGGAGGGAACGGTTAACAAGTTTGAACATGATCAATAATCTTCAATCTGACGCAGCCACTATGGGAAAATAATTTCCCACGTTCAGAAGGTGGCACAACTACTAAAGAGCATGACGAAGACAACAGCTGCATGCCGTGTCACACATGCAAGCACAACTGGTCTGCATTATGCGGAGCACAACGGTCAGAAGTGGTAACAGTTGACGGTTGGGGGAAGAACAGTTATTAGAATAGGAGAGCCCTACAACTCTATATGTAACACCCCTTGTAACATCCCGCTTTTTCCCCTTAGCAAAGATTTCATAAATTAAATAGGGAAACAATCCCTCGCCCAAGCCTTTGGATTAAAAGTGTTTATAGGAATAATTCTGCTCGTTTTCTTCCAATTCTACAGACACTGAAGCAAATCCTTTTTGTCATCCAAGCTTAACCGTGGGTCTAGGGTATCTATAAAATATACAGTTATGGAGGAAAGTTCACAAATACCTTAGATCAACTCAAATTATTGTTTTCGACTACCCGTACGCAGAATACTGCAACAGCAAACGACCAAACACGATCAAACATAACCACAATTTGGTCCTAAAGGTAAGGAGAAGGTTAAACCACTAAAGATATAAATTCTTAGGTTAAATGTCTGTAGAAGAAATTCGGTTCAGTTTCGGGAAATTCTGCAGACACTAGAATGAACCCTTTCTGCCGTCAGAACACAACCGCGCGTCTAAAGTATCCGTAAAAGGTAAGGCTACAGACGAAAATTCATAAATACCTGAATGACCCTAAAATATTACTTAGGAAAAATTAGGAGGTCACAAGGACGTGATCGGAATATTTTTAGAACAGTTGTACACGAAGTACAGGACCGGGAACGCCAAAAACCTGATCAAAATTGATCTGCCGGGGCCCGTAAAATTTTGGCCACAAAATCAGCCAAGAAACAACCACATACACTGTCATGAAGCAGCCCAAGTGGGGTCAAGGAGTCAAAAGGTGGATGACTCATGAAAATGACATTTTACTTAAAGACAAAATAAGGGCATATTGGTAATTTTGGCACCAAGGGCAAAATGGGAAAGCAAATTTCGTCCAAGAGGCCTATAAATACCCCTCAAATCAGAAATTTTAGGCAAAAATTGGAAAACCTAGCCAAAACTCTGTCCCATTACACAATCGACTGTTATTCAGTCAAAACAGAGACCCAGACACTTCCTGTACACAACCTAGTTCCTGTTCTTCAGAAATCCCCTAACCTAAGCCCACGAAGAACCCTCAAAATCCTGGGAGAAAGCTTGAGAGATTCAGCCCAAGAGGAACTAGGAAGCATCGTCGTTGGAGACAAAGCTAAGGAAGCAGCAAAAACCGTCGTCAGACGCAAAAACGTGGGTAACCGACTTATCCACTGTCTATGTGGTTTCATGATTAGATATATATGCGGTTAGGATGTCTTTATGTGACTTTGATATAGATATATGTTGTTGGTGATTGTCTGGACTCGTTGGTGATGTCTGTGATTCTGTCAGGACTTAGGAACGCCTAAGACGTAAATAGGCATATGACATGATTTTAAAGGGAACTGTATGCTGGGATTTTTATCATGGAAAACTAATGTTATTTTTGGATTCTACACGAAATTTTGAGTGGGGATGTCAAGTTTTATGATTTTCGGAGTCCCCGATGAATTTCTCAGCAAACAGGCAGAAAACGGGATTTTTGTGAAAAAGGGCAAAACGGAAAATTCACATCTTGGGACTGAAAAACTGGGTTTGTTTTCAGAAAATATGGGTTTAGAACTATCAAAAACATTAAGGGAAAGTCTTGAGTCCATCGGGTTTTTGAGAACAAAAACTCTAAAGAAAATAGGACGTTTACGGGGGCGAAATGGTAATTTTGGGAAAAGGGTAGAATTGTAATTTCGTGGTGCTGAGGTCAGAATCTGAAATATTGGACATGGAAAATGATCTTAGGACTATCAAAACCCTTGGGGTAAGATCTTGGACCTCTCCGGTTTCTGATATCTAATTTCTGACAGAAAACGGACGCATGCTTCGTGATTTTTAGAATAACTGCTGAATATTTGTTTATGTTTAGGATATGTGTAAATATGAGATGTTGAGCTACGTATGTTCTATGTGTTATGTGTTACACGAATATGTGAATATGTGCCAGATGTGCTATGTGCTTCATGAATAGTCTGTTAGGAAAGTATGGATTTATGATGGAAATGATATTACGAACCTGGAAAGTATGTTTATTGTTGTTAAAAATGGATGATGAATGATGGAATAAATACTTTAAAGATTGATTTCAAGGAAACTTGTGGGACATGGAATAATTGCGGGAATTAGGAGTTGAAATTCACCAGGTGACGCTAAGCGGCCTGACCGAAGTTCAGACTCTCTATTTTACAACTTGTCATTTTCTGAATAAAACACTTTTCTCAAACTTAGTTTTTCACACTGCTTGCAATTATCCATGGATCCACTAATTTTACTAAGTATGCAAATATTTATGAACTGCTGAAGTATATTCAAGATATATGAACTGTTGACTGGCTTTATGAACTGTTGACTGGCTTTATGAATTGTTGACTGGCTATATGAATTATTGACTGGATATATGAACTGTTGACTAGAAATGGACTGTTGACTGGAAAAGGAATAGGGCATGACGTCATAAAGTCCCTAAAAGGAATAAAGGAGGCTAAAGGATTCCTTTCCTAGTTGTGCGGGGAGCCGGCAGGAAAGGCAAGTTGAACCCTGGGCATGCCTTGTCCCTAGCATAAGGACGGGGTAGGGTCCCCTCGCCATCCCTAGCATAAGGATGGATTCTCCTATCGTGAGCTACTGAGGTTTAGCGCGGCCCAGTCCTCACGGTACTGGGACACTAAGGAAGCCTGTGGCGGTAGGCCACTGTTACGGGGGGGTTAAGCTTGAAGTATGTGCTCTAAGTGATATAACTGTACATAAGTAGATGTGTGAAGAAGCTTATAATTAAAATGGACAGGTTTATAAGTGGACGCATACGGAAGCTTATTATGTGATTATGTGAATTATGTGATTATATGTGATTTAGGAAATAAGGTAGAGAACAGATGACTTAGTTAATGAAGAATAGGTTCCCTCAGTCACCTAGTAAATTAGATAAAGCTGCTCAAGCTTAGCATGGAATTTAATAAATGGTAGGTATATAATATAACTATGACACCTAGAGACCCCTGAGCAGCAGAATCATAATTGAGTTTAAAATAAGTAGCAAGACCAGAGGTTACCCACTGAGAACGCAGTGTTCTCATCCCCCACTCCTTTATGGTTCTAGGCGAGTACGACAAGGACGAAGAAGACATCAAAGCGGTATGAGTAGTACGAGGAACAAAGAGATGAGCTGCAAGAGAAAGAACCCTCCCAAGGGAGGACAGCTGGAGATCAGACGATTAGCTAGTAGATGATACATGTGTACTTGTACTTCTATGTGATATTTGTACTTAATACTTATAATACTATTTATGCATTGCTGATGAATGTATGATGGACCGTTGTTTGTTATCTTTGCCTATATTAGTTATGCCTTTATTTACAGTTAAAGATGTTATATTTCCACTCGCCATATATACTCCGACGCTATAAAGGCTCCTAATTTACGCTATGTAACGTATAAAGAAAGTTGCAAATTGGTCCATATTTTGAGTAACAATATTTTCTGACATATATACACGGGACTAAGTTATCCCCACCAAAGCAGATAACAACCTAGTGAGCATTGTTTTCGACGTACGCGTAAACAGTTAGCTTGGGTGTTTCACCCCTAGTTAGCTAGCTTATGCTTAAGTCATAAGCCAGGTTTACTAGGTTATTAACCACTTTAGTGGGAATACCTTTAGTCCTTTATTACCTTTGAAGATACTTCTTTCTTAAAACATGTACCAATTTAAAACGTTTTCCTTTCTTTACTTAGAACAATAAATATGAGCCACGTGTGGAATTAAGTATATAGTACAAGTGATAGAACCTTACGGCTTAGCGATCATAAACGAATAGCATTGAAACCAAACAAATACATCAAGGGTTGTGGGTTTAGGGTTTAGGGTTTAAGGGTTAGGGTTTAAGGGTTTTAGGGTTTTAGGGTTTTAGGGTTTGGGGTTTGGGGTTTGGGGTTTAGG
>QANU01086973.1:33347-82003 GCA_003254905.1 Nissolia schottii | reverse complement strand
GCTCAGCGGTGCCTGAGGCGTCGCTCAGCGACCCCTGTTCGAGACATGCAAAACCGATTTGCTTATCTCTTCCATTTTCTTCCTTTTTCTTCCATGGCACCCTACATGAGTCTCACACATGATTCAAGCATAATAATCACATCTAATCCAGGTCACAAGACCCTTCAGAATTATCTTCCTAAGTCCTAACATCATTTCTAGCATTTATGTCCATAATCTCATAATTCACATACATAAACGCACAAGCATACAACACTCATCCATCATCAAAGAGATGAGGAACTAGGGTTACCCACTTCCTCAAGAGTTTGTTAATGCTTGGAAAAGATGAAATCAAGCCTTGCTTGTTTGCTTGAGAACTCCTTAACCTAAAATGACATCTTAGCATAATTAGGGTAAAGATGGATTATGGAAACTTGGCTTTGTACCAAGGGATGGAAACTCACCAACAACTCTTCTTAGTCTCCCTTGGATGCTTAGAAAGGAATTAGAATGATGAAAAGATGAACTTGAAGCTTCCTTGAGTTTCTTTGTCAAGAAAGCATAAAACCCTAGGTTATGGAGATTTAGGGTTTGGAACCTTGGATTCTTGGCTTCCACTTGAAGAGGCTTTCTAGCCTTGATGCTAGCTTGCTTCCTTGAGTGATTTGAGAGTGATTTAAGATGATGAAGAACAAAGGATGATGATTAAGCTTGATGGATTTAGAAGCATAAGTCTTGAAACTTAGGAAGAAGAAATGAATTAGCTTTGGTGTGTTTTGGGAGATGAAAATTTCGGGCTTGGCATGGGGAAGGGCTGGCCGTGGGTGATTTAGGGGGTTTAGACTATGTGTATTTCCTATTTTGCCCTTAGGGTATTTTAGGTTATGTTTGTTCATTAATTGTTTATGTCCGGACGTCCTAAAAATATTTCGGGCATACCGTTGTGACTTATTAATTATCCTTGTTAATATTAAAATCTTAGATGAAATATTCTTACATTTAATTTCATATTCATTTATTTTACAGACTCCTGTGAGTGTGAGTCATAAGGAAATTACAATAAAACCCTAATTTCGACCCGAACGTCACCGGACGTCACGAGATCGTCAAAGAATTATTTTTAACTAATATTACAGAAATAAAATTAATATTTGAATTTTAGTTCATTTTATCTTGCCTTTTCCTTATTATTATATTTTTAATTTTGCCTTAAATAACATGTTAACCGAAGGGAAAAAGTAGGGTTGTTACAATGTCTGCTACCGATGCAAGAAGCACGCTCACTTTGTCAAGATGTGCACCGTAATCCTATCTGAGGCGCAGCGACCTGGACAAATCTTTGCCATAACGGCTGAAGAAGTACGGGCTACGGCGATCACGTTCAGGGTAAAATAGGAAATCAAACCTGGAGACCCTTGGACGCGTTGGAATTTCGAGGGTGAAATTTTTCTAAGGGGGATGGAATGTAACATCCTACTTTTCCCTTAGCAAGGATTTCGCATAATAAATTGGGGTACGAACTCTTTAAGAGGTTGGAAGCTTGAGGTGCAGGCGTTCGTTATTCACTTGGACGCGAGTGACTATGCGACGAAGGTGGACAAGCACCAGATTTTGGAGAGGTCAGAAAGAAACCTGACCGTAGCAAGTAGCGAGATAAACAGAAGGAAGAGGGCCGAGCGGGGAAGCGTCTTGCAGAACTAGAGGAGAGGGCGACCTTTTTAAGCCCCACAGGAATCAATTTAGAAGGTGTGGGGGAGAGACGAGAGAATTAGCCAGTTGATAAGAGCTTATGAGTGCCTAGGCATATTCTGTTTGGGAGAGTAAAAGCTTGAGAGAGTAAGTTCTGAGAATGTATGGTGGAAAAGGCTTAGTGAGCAGTGTGGAGAACAAGAGAATTAAAAGAAAAGTGTATGGGAGGATATAAAGATGGGAGAGGTGTGGAAGTAGAATAAATAAGTCTTTAAGGAGGATACGTGCGCAGAATATAAATTAGGTTAAAAGCAAGGTAAGAGCACGAATAGGGTGTAGGTGTAAACATAAATTTAAGAAGATTGAATGAAGATCAAGAGGATTAAGTATGGGAGCGACGAATACGATTTGAGTCTTTCCTAGGGAAGTATGAAAGATTAGGTTGTGGAGGACATAGGAGAATTGTGTGAGCCTGAGAGTGGAAACGAGTTAAGTGTACCAACGGGAGCAAGATACAGTCAGGAACAATTGGGGTTAGAATGATGATAGGTAAAAGCCTTAGTGGGAAAGCGGAGGACCCGAGGATTTGGCCACGCTGGAATTTCGGGATGAAATTCCAGTAAAGGGGGTAGAATGTAACATCCCGCTTTTTTGTTGTATGGATATTTAGCATAATAAATAATTATAGGTTGAATAGGGAGGCGAGAAAATTAAATTATTACCTTTAACTCATAAGAATCGCAGTTAAAATTGAGGTTTCGCTATCTCGCGAATTTTCTCGATACTTAGGATGATTTCCGGACCAATCGGGAATTTTTCCAGATACCCAAAGTGACCGAAAAATACACTAATAAGATAATAATTCCAAGAATACCTCCACCGGACCCAAACTCTAATAAACAAAATTAGTAGATCGCGCGGGTACGTCCGGAATATTTTTCGAACAGCCGTACGCGAAGTACCAGGACTGCAAAAGACAAAACACGATCAAACATGACCGAAAATTGTACCGGACGAGGCATGCTTATCCATAAGCTAGATATTTATATATAATATAATAATAATAGTGAATAGTAATAATAACAATATAATAATATATAATATATATAATATAATAATAATAATTATATAATAAAAATATATATGTGTGTGTGTGGCGGTGGGGGGCTGCTATAAATACCCCCTGACGCCATTTTCCTTTATTTTTCCCCTGAAGTCATATGCTATATTTCTTTGTTTCGTTCTTTTTCTTTCTTTGTTGCTCGTGTGTGCATTGCTGTTATGCTGCCGGGCACCGAAAAAATAGCAGGATCGTCATGGAAGTGCTCAGGGAATTTTCCTCATCACTTCTACCGTTTCCAAATTGGATTTGGAGGTGGGTTTTCTCTGTATGTTTATGTATGTATTTTTGAGTAGGAAAAATTAGAAATGTTACGAGAAAAATATCCTGATAATGATGTGTTAACGGTTTTTAGAAATTTTGAGATTAGGAAAATATAACTGTGCTGGTTGGAACTGTGTAGGGAGCCTTAGTAAGCATAAATAAAGGTTGTAATTTTGACGCTGTGACTTGCGTCCGCTGAGCGGTCACACAAGCCCGCTGAATGGCCTCACACAGGACAAGGTGCTGAGTGGCCTAACCATGAGCTAAACGCTGAGCTTGTCTTTTGGTCTGTGCGTTGAGCGGCCTAGCCCAGGTGCTGAGTAGCCTGACCTGAACCCGTGAGAAAGGTTTGGCACAAGGATAGCTAAGTAACTTGGGAGTCCCTCACAGGCGTTGAGCAACCTAGCCAGGGCGCTAAGCAGCCTACGGAATCTTGTGTTACTAAGTTAATTTTGAACCAAGGAGTTCTAATGAGCCCGGACGCTCTAACCCAGCACCGAATCTTTAAAGTATACCTACAATGAAGTAAATGATTATGTGACTATAATAATATGCATCATGAGGATTTGGTCGTTAGTAGGGCTTAGGACGACTGTAGGTCACT
The DNA here is from genome assembly GCA_003254905.1 of Nissolia schottii. NCBI lineage: Eukaryota > Viridiplantae > Streptophyta > Magnoliopsida > Fabales > Fabaceae > Nissolia > Nissolia schottii. Next base: position 78,344 of record QANU01086973.1, on the reverse strand, counting down.
CGAGGTTAAAGTCACCTAATTGTACTAAGATAAAAAATGGACCTAGGGAACCAGTTAAATCTAAAGACGGGCCCCAGCCACATAGGGTCGGAGTAGCCCGAAGATATGACATAGTTATACAATCAGGAAATCCCCTCTCTTGGCATGTCATACCTGAAAAGCCCCTTGCTAGTCCCCCAAGAAGGGCTGGTTTACGATTATGATACACAGGCTTTGGTCCGAACGAGGGTTTCAACCCGGTACGAGAGAAAAGAAAGTAAGGAAAGAAAAAATGCTGGAGCTTTTACGTCATGACGTTTAAAAGACGGGTAAGATGTGCAAAATGAACACCTTTGTATATGAAGAAGGAACAACTTGGTCCATGAAAATCGGACAGAGAAAGAAGGAATAGACCAAATGAACATCTTGGTCTAGAGAGTTCGGACATGCAAAATGAACATCTTTGTATGAGAAGTTCGGACAGATGAAAGGAACACCTTGTGTACACAAGGACGGACACAGGCGAGCCGACTCCCGGTTTACCACCAGGGTAAACCCCCACCATTCTAAGAGCAGAATGGCCTTAAACGGGTTGTAGCTGAAAAAAGGGATGACGACCCCACAGACTACATGGGACCGCGGCTACCAGTAATGATAAGGACGTTGCCATAGGCACGTAAGAGAACCCTTTTTCCCCAAACATGCATGAAGGTTACTTGATGAATGCTATATGTATATGTAAGTATGTCTATGTGTAACGAACGTCACGAGTAGATGAATGTGGGTACGTGATGCAGTATCACAAGACCCTGACGGTATAAGCTAGAAAGCCCGAGACTCTATAACTAGGTTAAGCAAGATTAGATTTCCCCACGATCACCTAGTAACGTAGATAAAGCTGCTCAGGCCTATCATGGATAATAATCAGTAGGGGTATTAGTATGTTTTGACACCTAGAGACCCCGTGAGCGGCGGAATTATTATTGAAGTGAAACGAATAGGTATTCCTCAAAGGAACCCACTGAGGACGTAATGTTCTCACCCCCACTTCATTATGATTCCAGGCAGGAACCCGAGGCACGTTGCGAGGACCCGGACTTACCTTGGAATGAGGACAAGAACTTCTACTGTAGCAGAGGCCCCTTAGTCGAGACGTCCTAGAAGAGCAACCAGTGCTACCGTTCGAAAGACAAGCAGAGCAGGGATTAGTGACATGTAGCGAGTAACAGTGACACGGTCTAGTCAGGCCGTTGGCGACTAAGTGTGGTAGATGTAAATTATAATATTACTCAACTGTGTAGTTGTATGCTAGACCAATTGATTGTATGTACATATACATATGTTATAAATTATTCAGGAGAACTATCTCTTAGGGCAGTAACACTTAAGTCTGAAAAGACTCTATCGCTTGTATCCATGTATAATTCCTTGACACGTATGACTCTTAATTTGTAAACTAGTAAAGAAGGGAGAGAAAAGTTTTAAATCGGTCCGTATTTTTGAGTAAGAGATATTTTTTGAGTTAAAAGTAGGGGCTAGAAGTAACTCCAACCAAACAGATAACAACCCTATAATCAGTGTTACGACCATAGCATAAGCTGAAAGTAGAGGTGTTACATAACTCCTTTCATTTTATAAGAAAATGCGCGCCTTCAACTTTTCATTTTAACCAGTGTGAGATTAAGAGAGTAGCACTTGCAACATAAAAGGGTTGTCTTGCCTTGTTATTTTTGGCCATTCCTTTTGCCAACCTTCTAATGGACTATTGCATGGGTCTTTAATTTTTCATATTTTATAGGTTTTGATATAAAATTATGTATACACAAATGTAGATAATAGACTGAGAAAATATTGAATACTAACAAGTAAAAAAGATACTTTTAAAAAATAAAGAATGATAAGAAGAAAATGAATATTGATTTATCAAATATTAGTAATAAAATAATATTGTCCAATTTTATGCAAATCATCCATTATGTCTAAGTAATCAAAAGACATGCTTAGGATGTTTATACATATAGATCAATATTTTTAATCATATGAAATATAGAAATTCAATGGCAAGTGAAAATAAAAAATTATTTCTTTTATTATTTGTTCGTTATAGTCATTTAATATTCTAAGAGTAATTTATAGTATATTAACCAAACACTATTATTGCGATTTTTACATTTTGATAGTCGCTTTTACATTATTTACCAAACAATAGTAATATAGCTTTTCAAGAACAACTTTTAAAGAACTCAAAGATCTCAACAACTTTTAGAAGGTCACAACATTACCAAACCAAACATTAATCAATGATATGTATACAAATATCTAATAATTTTTATTTACTTTGTAGCTATATTAATTATATGTAGCTATATTAATTATAAATATACATATCTTCTTACACTCTAATTGAACTCGATTAAAATCATTGCATCAATGAACCTGTAAACTAGTGTCTTGGCTCGTTCGATGTCTAGTTCAGTTTTTCTAACCTTGATGTTTACCAAGGAATTTGCGAGGGATTTATCCATAACTAAAAGTGAAATGATTTAGTTTACTTGAAGAGAGTTGTGAGGGATTAGTGAGGAACAATCCATCGCTAAACAGAAAAAATGAAATGCTAAAAGTTTAACTAGAGATTAACGAGAGATTTATCCCTCGCTAAAAGGGGAGTGAATGATTTAGTCTAGTTGAAAAGAGTCGTGAGGGGTTAGCGATGACATATTCTCTCGCTAAATAGGAAAGTGAAATGTTAAAAGTTTAGCGATTGATCATCGATGAAAGCATCCCTCACTAAAAGAGGGATTTAATTTAGATTGAGCTTTTTATGAGGAAAGAACAATGACATATTTGGTTGTTAAATTACGTTGACAAGTTGTGAGGGATTTGCAATTGGAATAATCCCCAATGATAAGAAAAAAATGTTAAAAGGTTAGCAAGAGATCAACGATGGATTAATTCCTTGCTAAACGGAGAAAGAAATATTTCATTTCATTGAAGAGAGTCATGAGGGATTAGCAAGAGACGTTTCTCTCACTAAATTATGTTGTGATTTTGCGAGGGATTAACGATGAATTATCCATCGTTGTATGTATTTTAACCATTTGCGAGGCATTAACAAGAGAATTGTCTCTCGTTAAATGTTTTAACTATGAAATATATGTTATGAAGGATCATATCCTCGCTAATTCGTCACTAATTTTCCACTGAACATTTTGTCCCTCATTTTTCAATTTTTTGCTACGAATCTACATTTTGCTTGCTAATTCCTTATTATTTCCTTGACAATCAGCGAATGATTAGTCAGAAAATTTTTCCACGCTAAATTTCGTCATTAATCCGCATTTTTCTTGTAGTGAATTATCAAAAATAAATAAATTAAGTAGTATGGATTATTTACCCATTGAGAAGGTCACACCGAATGAAAAACCATGATTTGTAGTTCTGCTTTTGATTCTAATTTCACTTTGGAGATTATCCAAACGGGTCCATTAACACTGAGCTTTTACGCCACACCACGTGCGTTAGACTTATGATGGCACTATCAAAGATGGAAAAATGGCATTTGAATAGTGTTCCATGTCCGTGGCATTTATATTCCATTTGCAGGGAAAGGACAAACGCGCATGCCATAACGATACTGTGTACGGCTTTGTTAAGCGCGGTCTAGCTGTAGTCGTAGTAACTGGTAGGAGGAAAACTCGATCCATGCAGCCCATGTGGAATTGAAAACAGTTTGCAACTTGTAACCAACCCTGGTATGAGATCCTCAAATTAATTATACTCCTTATTGGATAATTAATTATTTCAAGCATAAAATCTTGTAATCGTTGTAGCCTTTATTACTTTGAAGTTGAGAGTTAATAGTACAATTAATGCATTGCGCAAACCAAAAATACTGATAGAGACGGAGTATATAGAGGAATAGAGTCTCGGGTGCATAGATATAGTAGCATTTACATTGAAGAAGGATACAGTACTGGTTATTTGACTTGATCCACTTGAATAATGTGTAGCCCAAAGAAAGAATCCCATATACTTATCTCAGTGTGCCATCTGCAGTAAGAGCATTTAACTCCAATAATGGCATGGTCCACACTCTACACTAAGTTACAGAGCTTATTAGCAGCCCCAATCAACTACCGATCTTTTATGTCTTTGACACAAACGATGTGTATGAACTGACACACGGGGCCTCAGTCGTATTCATTCGAAGGAAGAAAACAAAACCAAACAAATTAAGCTTCAAAGTTAAGAGTTCAAGGTGCAAGTTAGAGCAGGAGGTGGAGTTAATGGGAACAGAGAAGTTCCTGTCCATGTATGTGTGTGGAAGCGTTGAAGAGAAGAAGAAAGTGAAGAGAGGGGGGGGAAGGAGGGAAGGGTCCCCAAACTCTCGTGTTGGTGTCCCATTATGTTTCGCGATGAGCAAACCAAAGGGGGACCTCAATCATTGCTCATGCGCGGGTGTGGCTGAAAACGTAGCAGCACGATGCTCCAAGTAAATCTCAGACATATTGTCAGCTTAGCTATAACCATAGCCTTCCACCGGCACTGCTTTCCAAGTCAAAATCTTTGACCAGTTCCAGTCGTTACTTGTAACTAGGGGGTAGGAATATCTTCAACCTCCCAGAACGAAAAACTATTGTGTTTACCTAAGACTTATACTTGGGCCTCCTATTTTATTCTTTTACATAATTTTTTTTAATTATTAATGATGTAAAAAATGTATATTTTTTAAAATTGTGAGACATTAAATGTATTTACCTTCTAACTTCATTTAATAGTAAAAGAAAAGTTTAGGAGAATGAGTTAGAGGTCCAAACATTACTCATGTAATTAATGGGAATGTCCATTGATACTTTGATATTGATAATGATTTTCTAACAACCAAAATACGTGTCACCCTATAAAAATATAATGAGTGTGAGTCTCACAATAAACATAAAATTCAATTTAAAAATATCACATCTGTCAAGTCTCCTCTCTTACTAGTTTATAATGGTCACAATAAATGTTTATAACTTTGTTTAATTAAGTCTGTAACGAAAAAGTACATTCTTTTATGAGAATGTGTGCAATTGGAGTAGAAGAGAAGAGTGTGTAGCTAGTCAAGTCACCCTCTCTCTCTTCTACTATACTCACATGTTTTCCCATAAATGTACTTTTTGGCTACAAACTTAATTGAACAAAGTTATAAAATTTTGTTATTTTTCTTACAAACTATTATCATGAGTTACGAATTGAAGTCATTTTCTCTTCTAATATACTCGCACGTTTTTCCGTAAACATTCTTTTTGGTTACAAACTTGATTGAACAAAATTACAAACTTTTATTGCTTTTATAACAAACTATTAATTTGAGTTACAAACTGAAGTCACTTTCTCTCTTCTGCTCCACTTCCATGCATTCTCGTAAAATGCACGTTTTGGTTACAAACTTTTGTTGTTGGCGTTGCAAACTATTATTATGAGTTACAAACTTTATTTAATTTGACGTAACTCTCTCTTTTTATTTGCTCCACTGACAACACACTCTCTCTTTCTTTTGTTTCACATGCACACACTCCCATAAAAATATACTTTTTAATTACAAACTTGATTGAACAAGGTTACTGTTAAGTGTCCAAATTACATGATTTTTAACCTATCAAAATGGCACTTAATCGCTTATGTTTTTAAAGAAATATCTAACTTAATCCCCTTATTTTGTAGGTCTCTAAAATATTTTGAAAGATGGATGCAAGCAGCCTAATTAAGAAGAATCCCCTAAAGAATGGAGCAAAAATGGCAAGCTGAGGAAAAGAACTTAAAAGAGGAAAATAAGAGCCAGACCGCTCAGCGGTGCTGCAAGTCCGCTCAGCGCGTAAGACTAGCTTCGCTCCGCGGAGAAGGGTTTAGCACTCAGCGTCCGCGGAACCATCGCTCAGCGGAAACACCCTTACCGCTGAGCGAGTGTATGTCGGCAAGCAACTTGCACGCGGCACAATGATTGCGCCAGCTGGAGCCAGCCTGGCGCCGTACTGCCACGTCAGCGCCGCCCTGAAAAGCTGCCGAGCATTTATGACTCCGCGTAAAAAAGTACAACCGCTCAGCGATAAGGCACCGACGCTCAGCGATAAGGCCAGAATCGCTCAGCGGAACCATCAAAATTGCTGAGCGAAGGCATCCAACTTTTGCCTATAAATAGAGGGAGGCCGAGGCATTCAGGCATCCATCCATCTCCCCCACTTCATTCACTCCATACCACTTCCATTTTACACTTTCCATACATTACTTAGGTTAGGTTTAGAAAGAAAGTTAGGGTTTAGAAGCTTTCCTTTAAGAGGAAGTGCTGCCGAATTGTCAACGGTTGCGAACCGTGGTGGAGGTGTGGAGACATTTCACCACTCTTCTCAACCAACCATTGCTCTAAAACCCTGTAAGTCTGTAAACTATCCATGACAATGGATAGCTAACTTTCTTTTATGTTGGGATTGATGTGCTTTATTTCTTAATGTATCCATTGTAACTTATGTTTATGATTCTATGAAGTCTTATGATTTTAATGAATGATCTTGTGCTTAATGCTTGCTGTTGTTAGTACTTTTGATTCTTAACTTGAGACTTGCTTACATGAACGAGAGTTATGCTAGTTAAGTTACAAACCAGGTTAAGAACAATAGTGCTTTGAATAAGCTCGATTTTATGTTTGAATATTGTGAACGAAAGTTACAACTATTTGAGCTTGACCTAGATCAATTCATTTAGTTCTTAACTGCCATAACTGGAGATTTAGAACTAATCGCATTAACACCCGCTTTAACTTCAAGGTACTTTGTTGAGTTTGTGCAAGACATTGACAACTTAATAAAGGAACTTGTGAACTTAACATGCTTGAGAAAGATGATTAAGTTAAGAACTGGTGGCGATAAAATCAATAAGACTCATAAGTCACATGGCTGCATTGAGAAATATTGTCACTAAGATCCCAACATCTTTCTTTACCTGCCTAAACTCTATTCCATTATTGTTTGCTTAATTTTATTTGCAGTTATTTATCATTTATTTACTTAGCAAAATACCAATACATTTCCATAGCTTAAAATAGTTCAACTCCAAGATATTGGTTTTAAACACAATCCCTGTGGATATGATTATACCCGTCTATACTGCAATTGGATTCCTCATGAATCTGAAAGCTGTAGAAGGATATATTAAATTGACGAGAGTGTGAAACTATTGCAAAAAAGGCTTTCGACAATTTTGGCGCCGTTGCCGGGCATTGTGCCAATTTAAAACACTATCTTGAGTGGATATTTTAAGCTTTTGTAAATATTGTAATTAGCATTTTTCTGTTATTGTTCTAACCCCTTTGCAAAGACTTTGCTATCTTGGTGTATGCGAAAGAAAACTTCTGCAGATCAACTTCTATTTGATCTAGAAATAGAAGCGACCGCTAGGAGGAATCGACGCAACACAAGGAGAGCTCAAGCTCTAGCAGAGGCGGTGGAAGAACAAGAAATTTTCTCATCTTCATCTTCATCATCTTCTTCAAATCAAGACACGAGGGCAGAAACTAGAGGAGGAACTGCTGGCTGGAACAAGACAAAGCCAAGGCTTTGTCAACTTCACCCCATGAAATATCATTCGCATGGGACGAACAACGGGGACACAACAAATGCCTCAACTGCAACCAGGTTTGGTACAATTAATGCACGCTAATCCTTTTGCAGGCTTAGATCATGAAGACCCGTACGCTCATCTCACAAAATTCTATGAGTTGTGCGGAGCGGCGGCTATGTCAGAAGCCGAAGAAGAAGCTATTTTCCTGAGGTTGTTCCCGTTAACCCTAATAGGAAAGGCAAAAGAATGGCTACTAGACCAACCCCAAACTGTCCTCTCCAACTGGGACCAGCTAGAAGAAAGATTTTGCTCGAAGTACTTTTCTCAACCAAAATTTATGGATTTAAAAACTGCTATCTCTACCTTTGTGCAGGCACCAAACGAAATCCTGTGTGAGGCGTGGGAGCGGTACAAATCAATGTTGAGAAGGTGCCCGAACCATGGTTTTGATGCCAGAACTCAAATCCACATTTTTAGAAATGGCCTGCAACAACAGCATAAGCTTATGTTGGATGCAGTGGCTGGTGGACAAATAATGTCCAAAACACCAGACGAGGCCATAACAATCATCGAATCCATGGCGCTAAGAGATCAGCAAGGGCAATATAACAGAAACCCAGCCAGGAGAGGAGGCATGATAGAACTGGGCACAAATGATGCCATCCTAGCCCAAAATAGGCAACTTCAACAACAATTAGATGAAATGAAGAAAACGTTGAATGAGTTGCCAAAGCAGTTGAAGGAGAGCCAGTCATCAAGAAGACACCAGGTAATGCAATGTGAATTTTGTTTTGGTGATCATCCCACTGGCTATTGTGAGTGCAGGGAAGAGGAAGCACAATTTGTTAATAATCAACAGAGGCCATACCAGCAATTTCCAAGGAATCAAAATTATCAACCTTGGAGGCAAGAGGCAGGCTCATCCAATAGAGTGCCACTTCCCTATCAAAACCAGCAATTTCCATCCCCACACCAAATTCCAACTCATCAAAATCAACCACCCAATTCCACACTAGAGGACACCTTGACACAGTTCATGCAGATGTCCATGGCGACCCAGAAAAATACCGATGCTTCGATTAAGAATTTGGAGATTCAGGTAGGCCAGCTTGCAAAGGAAATGGCCGAAATCAGAAGGGGAGCCTTCTCTGCCAACACAGAGCCCAACCCGAAGGAGTCATGCAAGGCAGTCTTGACACGCAGTGGCAAACTGCCGAGATCTGACGTTGTTAAGGAGAATGTTGGTAAAAAGGGTGAAGTTGAAAAAATTGAGAGAGTTGGAAAAGAAAGAGAAGAAGAAGTAGAGGAAGAGGAAAAAGAAAAAAATAATAAAAATAAAGAAAATGAAAAAGAAAAAAGAAAGATAAAAAGAAAGAGGAGGAGGAAGTAGAAAAAGAAAAGATGTCGATCAAAGAAAAATCACTTTCCTATCCAAAAAATCCCTCAAAACTTGACAAAGAGAGGCAGTTTGCTAGGTTTATGGACATTTTCAAAAGATTACAAATCAATATTCCATTTGCCGAAGCACTGGAGCAAATGCCCTCCTATGCCAAGTTTATGAAGGAGTTGTTGACCAAAAAAAGGAGATATCAAGAGGAGGAAACAGTGCAGTTAGGTGCAAACTGCAGTGCCCATCATCCAGAATTATATTCCCCACAAATTGACAGATCCTGGAAGTGTCACTATTCCCGTCACAATTGGGAATGTGTCAGTGGGGAAAGCTTTAATTGATCTTGGGGCTAGTGTTAGCCTGATGCCCCTGTCTGTGCTTAAAAGAATAAGTGATTTAGAATTAAAGCCAACCAGGATGTCTCTGCAGTTAGCTGACATATCGATCAAATATCCACTCGGCGTAGCGGAAGATGTACTGGTAAAGGTCGATAAATTTTTAATCCCCGCTGACTTTGTTGTGATTGACATTTCAGAGGATACCGAGGTTCCCCTAATTCTTGGGAGACCTTTCATGAGGACTGCAAGAATGGGAATGGACAAAGGAAAATTGACGATCAGAGTCCATAGGGATGAGGTGCAGTTAGATATGTTTAAGGCAATGAAACATCCAGAGGATGAGGGACAATATTTCAGCCTTGATGTACTTGATGAGGTTGTTATGCAAGTACAACGGCGACCTCAAGTAGTGTACCCGTTGGAAATGGCATTAACCGATAACCCAGCACCATTCACTGCAGATGAAGAAAAGGAGATAGAGCTATTCTTGCAAAACCTTGACTCCACACCAACCATTCTTCCTGAAAAAGTAGAAATAGAGGACCTCAACAAGAATTAAAGCTAGACCAAAGGAAGAAAAGAAATTAGAGCTACCACCTCTACCTTCTCAATTCAGGTATGAAATTGTGCAGGATAAAGGAGCGGATGAAATAAGTAGCTCCTCACTTCTGAAGGAAGGATGGACTTTTCAAAGACTTTTTGAGGTAGCCAAGGTGGTCAGCACTACGCTGGATAAAGAATTTGGCTAACCTTTGCTAAAGACAGGCGTCAAGCTAATGACGTTAAACAAGCGCTTCCTGGGAGGCAACCCAGAGTTCTATGAGTTTTATTATTCTAGTAGTTAAGTATTAATAATAAGGTGTTAAAATAAACTTTTTGTGAATATGGTGAAAATGGTTGCAATTGGAATAAAAGGATTGAAAATAGAATGATTGCTAACCAATCCTTGAAAAAGGAGTTCTCTAATTGTTTTGCAGGATTTAAAGCATTAAGGAAGACGAGGTCACATCAAGAGAACACAGTCACCATAACAGGGAGCAATTCTAATCTTTTTAGCACCTTAATTACCTTTCTTAGTTAGGATACCCTTTTTGTCCTTAAGACTTGTTTGTTTAATAACAAAGTAGTAGTTTATTTTACTTTGTTTGGTGCATGAACACAAGAATATATCATGAATTGACTTGTTTCAAGTATCCATAATAGACCTTGTGAATACATGCATAGATACCATGAACATGCCATTATGCATTTTTGCTTGTTTGCATAAGCATAACCTTGAAAATGTTTCGAAATCAAGGAAATTAAACCTTAACCCATGTGAAGGAGTGAGCCCATACACTTAGTGAGAAGAGAGAATCACCATTGCTTTGCACAATTGAATTTGTTTGAGTCTCTAATTTTGACAAATTGTATGGGAATAATAGGAGATGATCAAGGCATTTTGTTCTTTAGAATTTAAACCCACTTGGCCAAATAAAACCGACCTTACTTAGGAACATCCTTTGTTACCCCAGTTGAGCCTAACATGAGAAAATTCTTGTTCATAATCCCCGAACCTAAAAAGAAAACCAATGTTATCCCTTAATATCCGAATTAAGAGAGCATTCAAAATTGGATTATGTGCAAAAATCAAAGTCAGGGGGAGACAAGGATGAGTAGAAGTGGGATGTACAAAAGTTAAACTAAAAGGAACAAAAGCAAGAAGTGCAAAAGAACACATTCTATCCCAAAACAAAAAGAAGAAAAAGAAAAAGGGATAGAAGACAAAAGAAAATCAAGAAGAAAAAGGGTGAAAAAGAAAATGGTTGAAAAGAAAACAGGTAACAACAAGAAGTTGGTTTTCAATGCTCTCTTAATTGGAAAACATTTGCATAACCAGAAAAACCAATTTCCTTTGTAGCCTAGCCTCATTACAACCCTTAAAAGTCCTTTGTGATCCTTGCATGACCATACTCTTGCATTGAATGATGAGACAGGTAACAAATTTAAATTGTTGTGATTCAATGGTGACATTGAGAGAAACACTCACCCTAAATTGGTCCACTGACCATTGTGTGCATAATGATAATTTCCTTGGTGGAAAAGACATTGGATAGTGTGATTTGCCTATGCTATTCAAGTAATTGTGCATGTGACTTGCTCAGGTTATTCTATGATGTTCATACAGTCTTAAGCTTAAACTATTTGAAACAGGTCAATTCATTGCATTAACCGAGTGTTCATAAGCATTAATTCCTCGTAAAATAATTCTACCTCTTGTTTGAGGACAAACAAGGTTTTAAGTCAGGGGGAGTGATAAGTGTCCAAATTACATGATTTTTAACTTATCAAAATGGCACTTAATCGCTTATGTTTTTAAAGAAATATCTAAATTAATCCCCGTATTTTGTAGGTTTCTAATATATTTTGAAGATGGATGCAAGCAGCCTAATTAAGAAGAATCCCATAAAGAATGGAGCAAAAATGGCAAGCTGAGGAAAAGAACTTAAAAGAGGAAAATAAGAGCCAGACCGCTCAGCGGTGATGCACGTCCGCTCAGCGCGTAAGACCAGATTCGCTCCGCGGAGAAGGGTTTAGCGCTCAGCGTCCGCGGAACCATCGCTCAGCGGAAACACCCTTACCGCTGAGCGAATGTATGTCGGCAAGCAACTTGCACGCGGCGCAATGATTGCGCCAGCTGGAGCCAGCCTGGCGCCGTACTGCCACGTCAGCGCCGCCCTGAAAAGCTGCCGAGCATTTATGACTCCGCGTAAAAAAGTACAACCGCTCAGCGATAAGGCACCGACGCTCAGCGATAAGGCCAGAATCGCTCAGCGGAACCATCAAAACCGCTGAGCGAAGGCATCCAACTTTTGCCTATAAATAGAGGGAGGCCGAGGCATTCAGGGATCCATCCATCCCCCCACTTCATTCACTCCATACCAATTCCATTTTCCACTTTCCATACATTACTTAGGTTAGGTTTAGAAAGAAAGTTAGGGTTTAGAAGCTTTCCTTAAGAGGAAGTGTTGCCGAATTGTCAACGGTTGCGAACCGTGGTGGAGGTGTGGAGACATTTCACCACTCTTCTCAACCAAACATTGCTCTAAAACCCTGTAAGTCTGTAAACTATCCATGACAATGGATAGCCAACTTTCTTTTATGTTGGGATTGATGTGCTTTCTTTCTTAATGTATCCATTGTACTTATGATTATGATTCTATGAGTCTTATGATTTTAATGAATGATCTTGTGCTTAATGCTTGCTGTTATTAGTACTTTGATTCTTAACTTGAGACTTGCTTACATGAACGAAAGTTATGCTAGTTAAGTTACAAACCAGGTTAAGAACAATAGTGCTTTGAATAAGCTTGATTTTATGCTTGAATATTGTGAACGAGAGTTACAACTATTTGAGCTTGACCTAGATCGATTCATTTAGTTCTTAACTGCCATAACTGGAGACCTAGAACTAATCGCATTAACACCCGCTTTAACTTCAAGGTCCTTTGTTGAGTTTGTGCAAGACATTGACAACTTAATAAAGGAACTTGTGAACTTAACATGCTTGAGAAAGATGATTAAGTTAAGAACTGGTGGCGATAAAATCAATAAGACTCATAAGTCACATGGCTGCATTGAGAAATATTGTCACTAAGATCCCAACATCTTTCTTTACCTGCCTAAACTCTATTCCATTATTGTTTTCTTTATTTTATTTGCAGTTATTTAGCATTTATTTACTTAGCAAAATACTAATACACTTCCCATAGCTTAAAATAATTCAACTCCAAGATATTGGTTTTAAACACAATCCCTGTGGATACGATTATACCCGTCTATACTGCAATTGGATTCCTCGTGAATCTGAAAGCTGTAGAAGGATATATTAAATTGACGAGAGTGTGAAACTATTGCAAAAAAGGCTTTCAACAGTTACAAACCTTTGTTGTTGCCGTTACAAATTGGTGAGAGAAAGAGAGGCTTGACGGATGAGATGTTTTCAAATTGAAATTTATATTTATTATGGAACCTACACTCATTGTATTCTTATACGGTGACATGCATTTTTGTTGTTAGAAAATCATTACCGCTTTGATACTCCCTCGATCTCAAATTACCCTTTTTGTCTATTTCAACTCCCATTTTATTAGTTCTATTTTGATAGTCCAAAAATGCGCCTAATTAAAAGTTGTTTTAAACTTTTGTTTATTATCACTCCTATATTTAAAATGAGTGTCGCTAGGGGTGCACCACTTTTGGTGTACACTGTACAACCACCACACTATTTATATGGAACGGGCTTCACTCTATATTTCATAACTGTCACATTCTCTCTCATATATCCTGCGATCCTCATCTCATCTCACGTGCATCTCTACACACTCTCTAACCAAAATAGTTTTTTACTTTTCTGTCTTATTCTCTTCTTGTTTCTCTTACTCTAATCACAAGTATTTACAAAGTAATACACAACCTTTTGAGCAATGATACACAAACTTTTGCATGTGTATAAGCAACATATACATCAACTGATTTCGAAATTTGGTAATAATATACACAGACTCTTGAACGTAAAATCACAAACATCAACACAAACTTACATAAATAATTAACTACTATTCAAAATTTTTAGATTAATCATAACTACGAATCATTTTAATTATACACAAACTTTTTTAATTGGACTACACAAACTTTTTTAAGAGATTTACACAAGCAAATAATGGTGAAATATATGCAAACTAACAAGCAACCACTTTCTAAATTTGCTAATAACATACACAAACTCTTTGACATAAAAACACAAACATTAACACAAAATTACACAAATCTTTAACTAACATTCAGAAGTTTCGAACCACTCATAAGCACAAATAAACATAGACATTTATGAAGTACTACACAAACTTTTAAACAATGATACACATACTTTTATATGTGTATAGACAACATATACAACAATCAATTTTAAAATTTGATAACAACATACACAGACTCTCTATCCTTCATAAATATTTCAAAATAGATGCACAATCTTTTGTGTTTATTTACACAAACTGTTCGACAAGCAGAAATGTAACACCCTAGCTAACTGCATACCCTCGAGTAGTACGCAATGCTCACTAGGTTATTAATCATTTGGTGGGATTACTTATAGCCCTTTATTATCTTTCAAAAATCCCAGATTAAGGAAAATATGGACCATTTTAAAACTTTTCTACTTGTTGCTTTATTTGCAAAGTATGAGCCACGCGTGAATCAAAACGTATAATACAAACGATAGCTCAACTTGAGCTTACGAGTAATAGTCATTCTGGGCATAGACAATTACATAAACAAGTATCTAGTCCATCACAAATTACAACCAATAGAATATCATAATAGTTACATATACAAGTCAAATACATCAAAATACATATCAGAATGTATCAAAAAGCATGGTCTTCTGGTAATCCGCCCTCGGGCTATCACTGCTCCGCAGGTAACTCCTCATATGGCTCCTCGTAGCCCTTATAGTCTTTGCCTGCTCCTGGAAGCATAAGCGAGTGGGGGTGAGAACAGTCGTCCTCAGTGGTTAACCTTAGCATGGGGGTACTTCTTTACTCACTTATGAACAAGGCTGCTCAGGAGATCTCTATGTTTACATGCACACTAACATCCTACTGATTATTATCTGGCCTAAAGTCCTGAACGGCTTTATCTACTTTACTAGGTGACTGGGGATCTAATCTTTCTTATCTAAGTTCTCGTGCTTATTAGCTTTTCTTGCGTACATACATAGCAGTCCCGAGTGTTCTCTTGACGATACTCACTTCATACACATGCTCATATACATTATCATATACTTATACATTACATACTCATTCATCATATCATTGCATTTTCATTCATTTCATACTTTATGCATGGGGTTCTCTTACGCTTCCCGGATGAACTTCGGTCCGAGTTACGTCCTTCTTGTATTGACGGCCTTGGGTGAACTTCGGCCCAGGGTTACGTCCTTCTCATTTTCTTTCTTGAACATCCCCAGGCGAACTTCGGGCCCGGGGTCACGTCCCTCTCATCTAGTCCTTCGCCCATGTAGTCGTGGCCATACGACTACAACCACTTCTGTTCCCAACTTGATGATGACCCAGCTGTGCTCACACCAGAGTGGTTGCGAACCACCGATAATCTATCGCCGCCAATCAAGTGGGCTAACCTCCACTAGGTAGGAGGTGGGGACGGCCCTCCGACGCAGCCAGGCATTGGACTCATACATCATCATCATCATAACTTAGGTGTGACGTCACCCTTTCTCATTCATCATTTCTTTTCTTTCTTTTCATTCATCACTCTTAACCAATCCACCCTTTTGGGACTGGTGAGGGGCGTGTCCGCCAAGAGATACTTACTGTCATTTAACTACATACTTGTTCCCTAATGTTCAATTATGATCTTTAAGCTTTACGTGATTAACTTCTAGTGTGCTAAGGTTGTCCTAACACTTATTGACAACCTGGTCCTCATGAAGCATGATAACATACACATTATAATCATCACTATGCTACATGCAATGGTCCACATACATCTTACATGTTACATACATCCATCAAGTACATCCATTAAATCTTTGCTTGTTGGACTATGTGCCCAAGACAGTTTCCATGAGTTTCCTGCCTCATAGGCCGGTCAGCGCGGCTTTGGGTCTACTCAGGGGTCCTTGAGACTTGTTCTTTCACTTTATCAAAATCATTTTCAAAGGGCTCTCAGGCCACTCAACGGTTATATGGACCGCTCAACGGTTTGACACCAGGTTCTAGAAACATTTTCCATCCTTATCTCTAAGTTCAGCCTGAGCCGCTCAGTGAAGCATAGGGCCGCTCAGCGGTACACTTCGCTCAGCGGTTCACAAAGGCCGCTCAGCGGTTCATGAGATCGTTCAATGACTCATGAGGCCGCTCAGCGATACCTGGGCGAACAGCAGCATGCTTCTTTGGTTTTCTTGGTTTCTTGTCATCCTTTCTCATGGACACTTCTTGGGTTTTTTACACATATTCCAATACTCATATTCCTATCTAGTCCAGGTCACAGGACCTTTCAGAATCATCTGCCTAACCCTAGCATAACAGTTCTAACATATTTCATCATAGTTTACATAATCATTAAAACCAAACACAAATAAACACAAGCTCCAAGGAGATGAACAAACCAAGTTTACCCACTTTCTTGGGGCTGCAAAGAAGGCTGGAGAGGGTGGAAAAGATGTAGGATCCTTGGGTGAATAGCCTCTTGAACCGGTCTCCTAATTCTAGCAGTGTTCCCGAAAAGTTTCTGAACCGAACGATTTTTGGGCAGAGTTTCAGTACTCTTGAAATTTTTTTGGTAAAAATTCGGAATGGGAGGGGCTATTTATAGCCAAGGATCTGTCCCCCAAATTCACCCTTTTGCTCCTTGCCAAAATTACCAAAATTCCCTTTTCTATTTTCTTTAATAATTAATTAATTCAAAAGATAATTCAAAGGTCAAATCAATGAATGGTAATTGAATTTTTAATTATTTTCCCTTGGAATCTGATTCAATCACGTGGTCAATGCAGGTGTGGGGCCCACTGTAACACCCTAGGTTGGCAGCCTATGCTTAAGTCATAATCTACGTCCGCTAGGTTGTTATCTACTGGGTGGGAATACTGGTCGTCCCTAGTTTACTTAGAAAATAGTATAGTTATTCCAAATTAAGGACTCATTTTTTTTTCTTGATTGCAAGTAGCGTTTAATCATTAAAGTAGAGCCAGGCGCGGGAACTATACCATATGTTCCATACAGACGTATAATACGAATAATAAATAAACGCTCACAGCATTAGGCATACATAACCCAAAATCAGGCAATCAAACACAGTGCTCAATAGGGTCCACAAAAAGCGATTTATAAATATTACAAAGTACTAGATACAGAGTCATAATGATACATTATCATGGTCTATACATAATTAAATACTCCTACTACACAATATACATCCATATACAATGACTACTGTCAGCATAAATACATATAACTACAACTACAAGCAAAACGAGCTGGTCCGAATATAGGGGTGCTGAACAGGCTGGTCGGGCTCGAGATCACTCCTCGCCATCGTCCTCCTCCTCCTCCGCTATGGGGTCCTCCTCCATGGGGTCTGCCTCCTCAGGCTCCTCCTCCCCGTCAAACGTGGGCTCCGGGACGTCTGGCGGGTCCCAGGGTCCAGTGGACGGTCCCGCCTCGCTATCATGTGAGCCAGTGCAAGGCGACGGCTGTATACCTGAGTCACGCGCATCCGGGCTCCTTTCTTCTTTGGCTTTGGAGGTCGCAGCCTAACTGACACGGGATCTGCCTCTACATCTTTCTCGTATGGTGGCGCCTCGTCATCCGCTGGTGCTGGCTCAACCGGCGCTGGGGGTACTGCTCGGAGAGGAAGGGGGTCATGTACTACCAAAAATGATCAGTGCTCAGTCTCGACCCCTGTCTCGAGGTCTACCGCCCTATAGATGTTGCGGATGATCCGCCTCTTCCTCGGCGGCGGTGTAGTCATCGGTCTCACCTGAAGACATAAGTGAGTGGGGGTGAGAACGGTTGGTTCCCAGTGGATAACTATAGGGTTGTGAGGTCTGGTTACTCAATTAAGCTTCAGGCCACCCAGGAGATCTCTAAGTGTTCATGCATCTAGCCATTTCCTACCATTTATTTCTTGCCTAAAGCCCTGAGCAGCTTTATCTAATTACTAGCTGACTAGGATCTCTAATCTTTATTTACCTAGGCATTCGCGCTTGTTTACTGGACTCGCGGTGCTACTGTGATCGTCTTGTACGTGTCACACGGACGGCTTACCCAACATACATACATAATTATATAGATATAATTATACATACATTCATATACAGTTTACAGTAAAATAATGCATGAGGGGCTTGGGGTTTCTCTTACGCACCTGTGGCTGCGTCCTTTTCGTTACTGGATGCCTACACCCCCTTGCTGACTGCGGGACCGTGGTCCCTGTACAGCCGCAACCACTTATAACCCTTCCACAAGTGGAATGTTGGGAGTGTACCCTGGTGCTAGCACTGGCACGCGAGGGCTCGTGTGCGTCCGAGATATGAAGACGACTTCTCGGCACCCAAACTTTGTGGGCGACTTTCTGGGGTCCCTTGGGACATGAAATGCAACTGTCTGAACTTTGTGGACATCATTCTTGTCTTTTAACCGTCATGACGTAAAAGCTCTTGTTCTGTTTCCTTACTTTCTTTTCTCTCTCCGGGTTGAAATCCGCGTTCAGATCACTGTCTGCGTGTCATCATCATAAACCAGTTCTACTCGCTAGACTGGGAAGGGGCTTGTCAGTGTGACGTGCCAAGAGAGGGATTCCTATTACATAACTATGTTATCACTTCGGGCTACACCGACCCTCGGTGGCCGGGCCTGTCTCTAAACTTAACCGGTTCCCTAAATTAGATTACCATCTTTGCACATTAGTTTATTTAATTCTAGTGATCTGTGGCTGCCCTACGTCCTATGGCAACACTACCTCATGATGCATGCATTTCTTGATACTTATGATATATTCTTGTTCTTTCCACCCTTAGGTGTCTTACAGTAAAGCCAACGTCTGTGCTCAACTGAATGAGCACTCATCATCTCTAGGTTTCTTAGACAAAACTAACCACCACCCTCGGATCCCTAGGCCGCTCAGCGTACAGGCCCCCATCGCTCAGCGCTGTAACCTCTGACCGCTCAGCGCAAGGCTACTCTGGCTCAGCGCAAGGTTCCCATCGCTCAGCGCTCCGAGTTCACACCGCTCAGTGCCAGGCTTCCCTTCGCTCAGTGCTGGCCCGGTTCCCCAAAAGTCCTGTGTCAGCCTTATCCGCTTACGTAGCATCCACGTCACAGATCGCTCAGCGCTACTGCTCGGCGCTTAGTGGTCTGCCCTGGCTCTTTAACCACGCAAGGTTGACTCGGGTCAAAGTACTGTGCAGCGCCAGGCCGCTCAGCGCCCCCTTGGGCCGCTCAGCGCCCTGGTGCGTACAGCATCTCAAACCGAAGCAAAACAACAAGGTTTTCCCATGCTCCTTTCTCACTTCTTCCAAGTTCTTGGGCATCAAACATACATCATTTTTACCTATTATTCACTCCCTATAACATCCTAACCATGCTCACATAAACCAAATCCTAACCAAACATTTCTAACAAAATAATTACATACACAATCACATACAAACACATAAACAAAAGAGCACCAAAGGAGGTGGCTAGCCTATGTTACCCACTTCCTAGGGCTGGTTTTTGATGAAGATGATGGCAAGAAAGAGTTGTCCTGGAGGTCTTAATCCCGGTCCAAGCTTAGGTCGGTCTTCGGTCAGCTCGATTAGTCGACGAACGGACAGAGTTTCGGTAGAGAATGGAATTTTTTGAGAAAATTTCTGCCATGGATGGGCTATTTATAGCCTCCATGCAGCCCCCTAAAATTACCCTTTCACCCTTCTTATTAATTACAAGAATGCCATTTTCTATTTTCATTTTTATTTAATTAATTTAAAAGATAAATAAAATGTCAAATCATGAATAGTAAATGAAATAAAAAAATAATTTCCCAAACCAATCTGATTCCTCACGTGCTGAATCTGATTTCCTTTTTCTCCCGGTTCCGTTTTGCTCGTTTTTTATCGCGCGCAGTATCGGGTCGTCGCGCACGGTCGTCCGAAAAATATTCCGCTTGAACCGACGCGATCCTCTAATTTCCCTCTACCCAAGATTATTAAAATTAAAAGGTGTTTGTGAATTTTTCTCCGGAGGAGTATTTTCACAGATACCTTTTACGCGTCGTAAAATTACAACGGCAGACAATCACCGTTCAGCTGTCTGCGAGACTTCCTACAACGACTATCCCCATATCCTATGGCATTTGACATGTAAATTTTACATCCTAACCCTCCCTAGTTCATGCTTTAGAAAGTAATTATGTCTAATTTCGGCAGTTATTTCTCTAACAGGAACACGGGATGTTACACCCACCCAGTCCCGTTTCGCTCTTGTTTGGTCGTTTGCAATCTCGGTGCATTGCGCACGGTCGTCCGAAAAATATTCCGCTTATACCGTCGCGATCCTCTAATTCCCCTCTACCTAAAGGTATAATTACTTAAAGGAATTTGTGAATTTTTCTCCGGAGGAGTATTTTTCACAGATACCTTTGACCTGTTTTCTCTCGTCGGTGTCCAAATGGGGCAGTTCCGCTGGCGTTTCCGCGATCACCAACGCTTCTTAGTAGCTGTTCGGGGTTGCTCTAAGGGTTTTATACTCTTTCCTTCCTAAGGTATGGTTCTCTGAGACTTGAGGCCCTCTGCTCAGTTCGACTGGCTAAACGGGCCCAAACGGGACTGTTCTAGCATCTGCAGAATCGTCTGAAAATGAGCGGAACTCCGTTTTTCCGACGGTTTGATTTTTCCACCAAATTCTAAGGGTCATGAGGAACTCTTTGAGTGTCATCAAAGTTTCGAGAAACTAAACAGATTAATTTCTATTAATTTTCGCGTGTTAATCCCTACCGGGTGCTCTACGAACAGTTAATCAAGGAAATTTTCACTAGGGAAGGAGCGAGATGTTACATTCCACCCCCTTAGAAAAATTTCGTCCTCGAAATTTTGTACCTGGAAATAGTTCTGGATAGGCCGCTTTCATGTCTTCTTCTAGTTCCCAAGTCTGTTCCTTGACCTTCCCGTTCTCCCAGATAACTCGTACTGTAACATCCCAAATTCGTCCGGTCCGGGAAGCTCGTCGGCTGCGCCATAAAAACAGTTGAGAGGCGTGGAGAAATTACGAGACGGGAAATTAAACCTCCAAGCCCTCAGAAGATGGAAGGGTGAGCGACTAGGTTTCGGGACCCTATAAATTTTTCGGAGCCGTCGGGTGAGTTTCGGCTCTAATAGGAAAGGTTTGGGATAATGGAAATCACCGGTGTAACACCCTAGCTAACTGCATACCCTCGAGCAGTATGCAATGCTAACTAGGTTGTTAAGCACTTGGTGGGAATACTCATAGTCCCTCATTACTTTTTCGAAAATACTAGTTTAAGGAAAATATGGACCAATTTAAAACTTTTCTACTGAGTGCTTATTCATGAAATATGAGCCATGTGTGAATCAAAGTGTATATATAAGGCAAACGATAGTGCTTGAGGCATACAACTAATAGCCATTCATAGCATAAAATAATTACATAAGCAAGTACCTGGTCCTTCACCGATAAGTACAACCAATCATATAATATTATAATAAAGTTACATATACATGTTATAGTCATCCATATACATCACAAAGGTTTGGCTAGCGTATCACTAGCCCAGCGTGTCTTCATAGCCTGGAAGATCTGTCTGTCCGTCATCGGTGGCTTGTCCTCCGTTCTTTTCTGATCCTCTCGTTGCTTATCATAGCTCACGTCTGCCCCTGGAAGCATAAGTGAGTGGGGGTGAGAACATTCGTCCTCAGTGGTTTACCTTGGCATCGGGGGATCTTTTTAACTCATTTATCAACCAGCCGCTCGGGTGTTTCTAAGTGAATATGCATACTAACATCCTACTGATTATTATCTGGCCTAAAGTCCTGAATGGTTTTATCTACTTTACTAGGTGACTGGGGAACTAGTTTTTCTTATCTAAGTTCTCGTGCTTGTTAACTTTTCTTGCGTATATACATAGTCGTCTCGAGCGTTCTCTTGACGGTACTTACTTCATACACATGCTCATATACATTATCATATACTTATACATTACATACTCATACGTCATCATATACTCATGCATCATATACTCATACATCATATACTCATATACTCATTCATCATCTGCTCATGCTTGGGGAACATGGGGATCTCTTACGCATACCGGCTCACCCAGGTTACCATCCTTCTTTTCTTTTCTTACGCATACCGGCTCACCTGGGTTAGCGTCTTTTCATCTTTTCTTACACATACCGGCTCACCCGGGTTAGTGTCTTTTCATCTAGCCCTTCGCTCATGTAGCCGTGGCCAAATGACTACAACCACTTCTGTTCCCAACTTGACTGACGACCCAGCTGCGCTCACACCAGAGTGGTTGCTAACCACCGATGGGGTCTAGGTCCATCGCCGCCAATCAAGCGGGCTAACCTCCACTGGGTAGGAGGCGGGGGTTGGCCCTTGCGACGCAACCAAGCGTTGGACTCATACATCATCGTACTCATAACCTTAGGCGTGACGTCACCCTTTCTCATTCTTCCTTTCGTTACTTTCTTTCTTTTTATTTTGTTCTTCCGAGCCAGGCGTGAACTCCTGGTCCTCGTTCTCATTCATCCTTTCTTTGTTTCTTTTCATTCTGTTCTTCCGAGCCAGGCGTGAACTCCTGGTCCTCGTTCTCATTCATCCTTTCTTTCTTTCTTTTCATTCTTCATCATTAACCAATCCACCCCTTTGTGGGGACTGGTGAGGGGCGTTTCCGCCAAGAGAGATGCATCCTATCATATAGCTACATACTTGTTCCCTAAGGTTCAATTATGCTCTTTAAACTTTACGTGATTAACCTCTAGTTCTCATGATGCATGATAGCATAATCATTCCTAACATACATATTCTACATGCAATGTTCCACATACATCATTATACAAATATGTCATGCACTCATCATAAACATACCTCATGAAAATGTTCTACATGCATCATCCTAACATAACTCATTCATTCCTCATATTTTCATAAACATAAGGGAGCATACTATCACTTGCTAAACCTAACATAGCATATCCAAGCATTTGTTCCATAAACAACATAATCATATAAAACATAATCACATAACGTATATTATTTCCTTATGACAGCATAGGCTACGTCTGTTTTCTGTCAGTATTTAGTTATCAGAAACCGGAAAGGTTCAAGACCTTACCCCCAAGGTTTTTGATAGCCCGAAGATCATTTTTCATGTCTAAAATTTCAGATTCTGACCTCAGCACCACGAAATTACAATTCTACCCTTTTTCCCAAAATTACCATTTCGCCCCCGTAAACGCCCTGTTTTCTTTAGAATTTTTGTTCTCAAAAACCCGATGGACTCAAGACTTGCCCTTAAGGTTTTTGATAGTTATAAACCCATATTTTCTGAAAACAAACCCAGTTTTTCAGTCCCAAGATGTGAAATTCCCGTTTTGCCCTTTTATGATCAAAATGCTACTTTTGCCCATAAAACCGATTTCCTTCAAAATTTTAGTTAACCACACTCCAATGGACTCAAGTCTTGACCCCAAGGTTTTTGATATCTCTGAACCCATTTTTCATAAAAAGAAACCCAGATTTTTACTCTAAATACCCGAAATTACAGAAATGACAATTTTGCCCTTTTATGCCAAAAACCCCATTTTTGCTCTATGTCACCTTTCCTCAAAACTCTTCCATGTACAACACTAAAAACATTTTTCCACATACTCCAGCATTTATAAATCACATATTATCATCCTCAAATCACAAAATGGCACATTTTTACCCACCTCATACATTATCTCAACATATATCACATAAATGCACATTTTATCACATATTCACACATACACATATTTAGATCACCAAGGGGGTGATTTATGCATAGTTACCCACATCATACATTCTACCTTTTTCCCACCTATTTCAACCATTCAAAATCACATTCATTTTAATCAAATCATTAATAACACAAGAAAATTCATTTTTAGGCATAAAACACATGTTATGGGCATTTACTCATAAATCACTTAAGCATGCAAGAGGCATAGAACCATCAAGGGATGGTTTTAGCTAGTTACCCACCTCTCAAAAAGGTTGGTGAAGGGAGTTGGGAGTGAAGTTCCACAAGCCTTGATGTTCCCAAAGCTTTATGTCACCTTTCTCCAAAATGAGGACCTTGCACAATGAAGAGGATGATGATGTTGTTCCTCTTGGTTGTGAGTGTAAGAAAATGAAACTAAGATGAGGAGACTTTGGGGGTGTGGTTCGGTTGTGGAAGGTGGAAGGAGGTGGAAGAAGTGCTTGATCTCTTGGTGGTTTGGTGGTGTGCTTTGAAGCTTAGTTTGGTGTGTGTTTTTGGGAGAATGTAGAAGATGAAATTCTTGAGATTTTGGGGGAAGAGGAGCTCGTTTTTTGGAGGCTGATTTGTGAGGAAATTAATTGATATTTTTGAAATAAAGAAAAGGTGGTGAATAGTGTAAGGCATGGCCTTAGGTATGGGTGGGTATGGGCATGTGTAAGGAAGGTATGGTGATGGGAATTTGGAAGCACATTTTGGGGAACTATTTTTTGTCCAAAATTATCTCTTCCAACCGTGCAGCCCTCTTCTTTGGCTGATGGGATTTCATTTTTTTCCGGTTCCGGTTCGCTTGTGTTTTATCGCTCGCAGTGTCGGTGCGTCGTGCACGGTTGTCCGAAAAATATTCCGTTTATACCGCCGCGATCCTCTAATTCCCCTCTACCCAAGAGTGTTAATATTTAAAGGTGTTTGTGAATTTTTTTCCAGGAGATTATTTTCACGGACACCTTTTTCGCGTCGAAAAATTTCGTCGGCGAACAGCTGCTTTTCGGTTGTCTGCCGAACTTCCTACAGCGACACGTTTTATTTCCTAAAGATATTCTGCCTAATAATTTCCCATCTCTATTTTCTAATCATGGTTAGAAAATTAATTTTAATAATTACGTTTACGATTATTTCTCTAAGAAAAATCGGGACGTTACAACAGGCGTCCCGGTGCTTGACGGACGGACACCTGCAATTTACGCTTCCAACCTCTAAAAGGGTTCGCAACCGAACTTATTATGCTAAATCTTTGCTAAGGGAAAATTGGGATGTTACAACCAGTGGCAGTTCTTGGCCGGGCAAGAATGTCGAAAATCCCTGAACGGCAACTCCTTGATCAAAGGGAAAAATTTATGGATCACAGCGGTATGTCCGGAATATTTTTAGGACAACCAGCGGGGGGATAAATCGGACAAAACGCGACCAAATGAAACTGGAACCAGTCCTGGTGGGGTTTCTATCTCCATCAGGAGATATTTTCATATATTAAAAATAAATAAATAAATAAATAAATAAATAAAGTAACAGAGAAGGTAATAAAAAGGAAATGGGAAAAGAGAAAAGAAAAAGGAAAAAGGCCCACAGTGGCTATAAATAGCCAAGTTACCTTAGGAAAATTTACGTAGCTTTCGGTCACTTTCACAAACGCTAGTCTCGTTCCGACACATCTCGATTTCTTGCGGGAGTCCTAGAAAAATCACCAGACCACGTCGTAGCGATCAGGAAATTGCAAGCATCGAAGTTATCTAGTCAGAGTCTCCATCAGATGTGGGTAACTCTAAAGCCCACTGTCTATGTGGTTTAAGTTTTGACTATATATGTGTTATTCTGTGTACTGGACTGTAAAAATGTGTAGTAGTATTTTGGGGGGATGTAGGGTGAGAAGGGTTTTGGGAAATTTTGATGAATGAAATGCATAACTGTACTGATTGGAACCCTAGGAATAGTAAACCTCTGGAGAAAAATGCGAACTGAAATCTCGGGACCCTATTCAACTAGCTTTCAATCGATTGAATGGAGTTTTCAATTGGATGAAAGCAAATTTTGAGCTTTCAATCGATTGAATTCTTATTCAATCGAATGGAAGAAAAACCTAGGTTTTCAATCTATTGAATCCCAAGTTCATTCGAATGAAAGAACTCGGAAGGTTTTCAATTGATTGAAACCATATTTCAATCGAATGAAAGAACTCGCAGGAATTCATTTGAATGAAACCCTAAACATTTGAATGAATCCTGAAGGACTTGAGATTTTAGTGGTTCCAAGGAGCCCAATGAGTCAGGGTATGTCTATTTTGGTAGTTGAAAGCATGCATCATGAGGAAATGGCCGTCATAGGAGTTAGGACGACCTTAGATCACTAGAGGTATCATGAAAATCTTAAAGGTGCATAATTGAATCCTAGGGAATAAAGCAGAGAACTAAGGCCCTAATCACCAAGGATTCGGCCGGCCTTAGTCAGAGTCAGTAGTTATATGACTAGGAAGACCCCATTCTCTTGGCATGTCTTATAGACACGCCCCTCACCAGTTTGGCACGCTGAATTGGTTATGAGCAACGCAGGTATCGAGACCTGAGTACGACAGAAACGAAAAACGAGCATAGGCCCAAGGAAATGGAAAACAGGCATAGGTCTGTACAATGGAAGTAGTGGGCCTCACTTAAAGAGGAAAGAGAAACCGGATCGAGTCATAGGGTCGATCTAAACATGTCCACGCCTGATCACTCATAGGTTTGATCCCTCGCCACTCTAGAAAGAGAGGGTGGTTGCACTTATTGTATTCGATGATTACCTCCTATGAGCCTTGCATGGTTAGCTACCATACCGGTAAAGAGCGTTGCTGGGTCGATACAATAGTGGCAAGAAAGAGGTTGTAATCCGAGGCCACGGTTACAAAGGTGTAAGGACTCAGTAGGACGCAACCACAAAGCGCGTAAGAGATCCCCAGATTCCCTTATGCACTATGTAATTAAATGTACGAATTGATGTTTGATGATATGATGATAAGTATATATGTATATCTGCCTAAAGCATTATGTATAACTGTTCATCCATTATATATCGTCAAGGGAACGACCCAAGACGAATAGTATGTCTTTAGTAGTAACGTACAGTTAACCAGCACGGAGCCTAAGTAACAACAAGAGTAGTAATCCAATCACCTAGTAATTTAGATAAAGCTGCTCAGGACATAAGGATAAGATAATAACTGGTAGGGTCTAGTATGCATGACACGTAGAGGTTTTCCTGAGTGGCCTGGACTCTGCCCGAGTAATTGAATTATAGCAGCCACGCCGAGTTTTCTACTAAGAACAAAGTCATTCTTATTCCCACTCGTGCATGACTCCAATTCGCAGACATGTCCTCACCGCCCCCAAGGACGTCTGGTTGTTTACGCGCTCACGACAGCGCAACTATCGCACTTATACTTTGCTCGAGACTAGCACTTTTGCTCCTGCCAACATGCCAGGGGAGTCCCCGGAGCAGTCGAGACGCAGGCTTTGAGGGCCAGGATCTTCGCCCATGCGTTTCATCTGGATCAACGAGCATCCGGGCAGTAGCACCCGCGATCCGATCCACGTCGACAGAGGGGACGGTCCTCCGCCACTGAGGCTAGAGCCAGAGCCAATACCTAAGCCAGATACAGATCCAGAGCTAGTTACGCCTCCCGTTCGAGGACGAGGCCGACGTACCACCGCTCGGAAGAGCGTTCTCCCAGTGCGACCACGCAGGTTCGTGCCCCGAGAGTTCACCGCAGTGACGGATATCTCCAGCGATGACGAGGTGGATCCCGCGGAGCGAGAGGAGGACTCAGATGAGTAGTTGTGACAGGACCCTGCTAGAGTTGCAGCCGTAGGTATGCCGTACACGCAATGAGTAGTACTCATTCGTGTGCGTAGGTTTTCGTTTACCTGTAGTATTGTATATATGTATCATTGTATATAGACTGATGCTAGATATGTATGTCCGTAGCAGGAAAAGATACTTCTCATGATATTAATGTATAATTATGTGTGTTATCTTTGGGCCGTATGTGTATTTTCTTCGGGTACTCGCTGGGCGCCAGGTATGTACTCGTGTTTCCTTTACTTTTTCATGATATACTTATGGGATGTATGATGCGTATGGCTCGTTATTTTCCTTAGTATGATTGAAAGAAGTTTTAAATTGGCCCGTTATTTTGTAAACCCTAATTTCAAAGCAAAACGTAGAGCTATAAAGGTTTGCAGCACCAGAAGGGCACCACCTAGCCGGAAAGTCTATGACTTAAGCATAGGCCGACTAGCTAGGGTGTTTCATTTGGTACCAGAGTAGTTTGGTCCAATGGAGCCTGAGGACTGAGCCGCACTATGCTTTCGGGCATGAATCCTGTAACAACCCACATTTTTCCCTTAGTAGAAATTCGCAAAAATAAATAAAATAATTTATAAATGGACCTGGAAAGGAGAAAACCATTACTAATGCCTCCCTTAGTGAAAAGTTCCCTAAACAACCGTTCATAGAGAGCCCTGTATAAGAGTTGACTTGTCGAGATCAGTAGAAATTATTCCGTTGAAAATTTCCAAATTCTACTGATACTCAAATGATTCCTCTCGACCTCTAGAGATGGATGAAAAACCTAAAGTGTCGGTAAAACGGAAATCGGTTCAGTTTCAGACGATTCCGCAGACACTAAAACAACTCCGTTTAGCGTGTAAAATGGAGCAGAGAGCCCGAAGTCTCTGGAAACCGCACCGGTACTAGGAAAAGTCTCAGACACCTTAGAATAGCCCCACGACCCCATCGGGAAGGTTAGGAAAGAACGAAACTGCGAGCCGAACGGTGGTCGGCAGACACGAGAGCGTAGAAACGGGTCGAAGGTATCTATGAAAAAATACTCTCCGGAGGAAAATTCACCAACACCTTCTAAGATTAATATTCCTAGGTAGAGGGAAATTAGAGGATCGCGACGGTACAAGCGGAATATTTTTCGGACGACCGTGTGCGACGCACCGGCACTGCGAACGAGAAAACACGAGCGAAATGGAACTGGGATAAAGTGGAATTTTGGGCAGCCCACGTGAGAGAAATCAGATTTCTAGGAAAATAATTAAATATTCAAACACTATTCATTGATGTGACCTTTGTATTATCTTTTTAATTAATTAATTTTTAAAGAAATTAAAAAGGGCATTTTGGTAAATAAGCATAGGGGCAAAAAGGTAATTGTTCAGGGCAGATTTTTGGCTATAAATAGCCCTTCATTTTCAGAAAATTTCAAGAGAGAATTCTCTCTGGAACTAGAGGAAACTCTGCCCGTGTGCGCCACGGTTACCCTACAGAAACTCTGCCAGACGCTTGGACCGTGCTCAAGGCTTGGAGGACTGCTCTCCCCCATCCTTTTCATCACCGAAACAGCCCCTCAAAGGTGGGTAACTCTAGCTACTCACCCCTTGGGTGGTTATGTTTGCCTATGTGTGTGTATGTATGCTTCTATGTATGTATGTTTATGTATGTTAGAACTCTGGTTAGGATAGGGAGATGATTCTGAAGGATCCTGTGACCTGGACTAGTTAGTTTTATGATAGTTGGAATATGTGGGAGAACCTCAAGAAGTTTCCATGAGAAAGGAGGAAGAGAAAAGAAAGAAAATCATGCACTCGGTTTCAGCCTCGCCCAGGTACCGCTGAGCGGCCCCAGGTGTCGCTGAGCGGAGTGCATCAGAAACTTGTTTTTAAAAACGTGAGCTCCAGGACGCTGAGAGGTCTGAAGGTCACTAAGGATAAGGATAAGGATGGAAAAGATACTTTTGAAAACCGGGCTCCAAGCCCGCTGAGCGATGAGGCTCCTATCGCTGAGCGATATGAGCTCAGACCGCTGAGCGAACAAGAGGTTCTGCTGAGCGGCCTGAGACCAGAATGTCTTATGAATGCTTTCTTGAGGCACATAATCCAACAAGTTATGATTTAAATGATGAATATGACTGAAGTATGTGAACTATGTGATGTAGTATGTCCATACATTATGATTATTTATAGTAATATGTTAACATGCCATGCATCATGTTAAGGTACATTCAGAGGACTAAAAGTTAATCAGGTAATGAGTAAAGATTATAATGGAAATGAACTTAGGGAACAAGTCATGCCATGTTATGTGCAAAGAAATCAAGGAAAAGAAGAAATGTTATGAGAAAGATAAGATGCTGATATGATGAAATGCTATGAGAAAGAAAGAAAAGAGAAAATGATATGAGAAAGAGAAAGAAAAGCTGATGTGCTGTCGGTAGGTGGCTGGCAGCGGGTTCACTCTTCTGTCGGTAGGTGGCTAGGAGGAGAGATGAATCGATTATGATGCACAACCCTCCTGTCGGTAGGTAGCTGGCAGGATGTAGGGTCACTTCCCTGTCTGCAGGTGGATGGCAGGGAAGGGGACGGCGATTGTTGTCGGTAGGTGGCTGGCAAGGAAGGGGAATCAATGATGCACAACCCTCCTATCGGTAGGTAGCTGGCAGGATGCGGGGTCACTTCCCTGTTTGCAGGTGGATGGCAGGGAAGGGGACGATGATTGTTATCGGTAGGTGGCTGGCAACGGATTCACAGAGATGAATCGATTATGCTGTATTATGTTGTTGTCGGTAGGTGGCTGGCAACGGATTTACTTTCTTGTCGGTAGGTGGCTGGCAAGAAAGGGAAATCAATGATGTATTATGCTGATGATTGTTGTCGGTAGGTGGCTGGCAACAGATTCACTTTCCTGTAGGTAGGTGGCCTGCAAGAAAGATGAATCAAATAAAGAAAAGAATATGAAAATCTGAAAGCAAGAGAAAAGTATGAAAGAAAAGTATAAAGGAAAGAAAGAAAGAATTATAGTATGTGATGTATGTTGGAATGTATGTATGTATGCAATGTATGTAAAAGTGAATGTATGAAAGTATGAATAAGTAAGAAGGTAAGTAAACAAGTACGAAGATAAATAAATATGAAGAAGATAAATAAATACGATGTAAGTACCGTCAAGGGAACGCTCGAGACGGCTATGTACGTATGAGCGAAGGAAAGTAACAAGCACGAGAACTTAGTAAGAAAGACTAGTTCCCCCTATCACCTAGTAATGTAAATAAAGTTGTTCAGGACTTTAGGCCAGATCATAATCAGTAGGGATGTTAGTATGCATGTTCACTTAGAAACACCTGAGCGGCGGAATCATAATTGAGTAGAAAATAAAGAACGATTCCCAAGGTTACCCACTGAGGACCCAAGGTTCTCACCCCCACTCCTTTATGGTTCTAGGATAGCATGATATGTACACTGAGACGGAGCAAGTATCGGAAGACAGACCAAGTTGTGGACTGATGAAAGCCTTTTTAACCACTTTCAAAGATCTTGACACAGCTTCGGTTTTGTCACAACCGTGCCAATCTCATAGAAAGCTTATCTGCGCTTTTGTCGTTCAAATTAAAATATATACCTACTTTACGGCTTTCAGATTCCAAAGGAATCCGATTGCAGTATAGTCGCGTATAGTCGAATCCACAGAGAGTTGCAAAAATACCGTTCTTGAGTTTGTTCAATTAGACAATGGAGTGAAGGATTTGATAATTTGTTTTAATAAACTAAATAAGTAAATAAACAACATAAAAGTAAATAGGAAACAAATAAGAGGTAGTTTCGGAGCTTGTTGGGAATTTTAATCACATCATAGTTTCATGCATCCAGTTACTTGTTACATAGAACTATCATTTGTTTGCCCGCCACCAGTTCTTAACTTGTCATCACTTTCGCGCATGACAAGATCACAGGTTTGCTTTGTTAAACTGTCACTTTCGCACACGAGCTTAACAAGGTACGCCAGCATTAATCCAGATGTTAAAACGACTAACCTTTATTCCAGTTATGGCAACAAGGTTAGATGAAATGATTTAGTTCCGACTCTAATGATTGTAACTTTCGTTCACAAGGTTCGAGCCAAAGATCTAGTTAAGGATAATGATGTTGATCTTAACTTGGTTACGATTCAATTAGCATAACTACCGTTCATACAATTAAATCCCAAATCAAGAATCAAGACATTAAACAAAGACTAGCATTAAGCATAAAACCATTCAAGCAAATCATAAGACAAAGGACAGATTCATATGTAAAAGTTACATGGATACAAGCAAACCACAATAATGATCAAAATCCCAACAAAAAGAGGATTAGGAATCCATCTTACAAGAGTATCTTGGAGGCAAGGTTTAGACACTTACCATGACACGTGCTCATGTTATCATGGCCATGGCTTTGCCGAGCTTCCTCGATCTCCGGCTCCTTCACAAGCCTCGTCTTTGTTCCTAACCTAACCTAAACTACCAAGCTTTAAGAGTACAAAAGGAATAAAGAAGAATGGTGTTTTTGGGGGTGGGAGAAGGTGGTTTGAAGTGTGGCTCGGCCCTCCTATTTATAGGCAGATTCTGGGTCCTTTGCTCAGCGGTTTTGATGGCATCGCTGAGCGGTTAGCTCTTTATCGCTGAGCGGCGGCGCTGGATCGCTGAGCGATTGTACTTTTACGCGTCTTCATTAAATGCTCTGGCAGCTTTTGCAGGGCGGCGCTGACGTGGATGGCGGCGCCAGGCTGGCTCCAGCTGGCGCATTTATTGCGCCGGTGCAAGTTGCTTGCCGACCTAAGTTCGCTGCGCGATAAGTGTTATACCGCTGAGCAATTTGCTCTTGAGCGCTGAGCGATGTGTAGTTCCTCGCTGAGCGGTGCCTCGTCCAGAATCTTCTCTTTTAAGCTCTTTTCTAATTCTGCCCTTTTTCTCCATTCTTCATGGGATTATTCTTGAATATTTATGCTTGCATCCATCTTCCAAAATATATTTAAAACCTGCAAAATATGGGGAATCCATTAGATAATTCTTTAAAAAGTTTGCAGATAAGTGCCATTTTGATAAGTCAAAATTGTGCAAGTTGGGCACTTATCACTCCCCCTGACTTAAAACCTTGTTTGTCCTCAAACAAGAGGTAGTAGAATTATTTTACAAAAGATCAATGCTTATGAACAATCGGTTAATGTAATGAATTGAAATGTTTCAAACAGTTTCAGCTTTAGACCATATGAAACATAGAAAAACCTGAACAAGTCAAATGCACAATTACTTGAATAGCATAAGCAAATCACTCTATCCAATGTCTTTTCCACCAAGGAAAGTATCATTTATCGCACAACGGCCAGTGGGCCAATTTGGGGTGAGTAGTTTCGCTCAATATCACCATTGAATTACAGCAATTTAAATTTGTTACCTGTCTCATCATTTAATACAAAAGTATGGTCATGCAAGGATCACAAAGGACTTTTCAGGGTTGTAATGGGGTCAGTTTACAAAGAAAATTGGTTTTTCTGGATATGCAAATGTTTCCAAATAAGAGAGCATTGAAAACCAAACTTCTTGTTGTCACCTGCTTCTTTTTCCACCAGTTCTTTCTTTTCCTCTTCTTATTTTCCACCCTTTTCTTTTGATTTTCTTTTTCTTCTATCCCTGTTCTTCTTCCTCTTTTTGTTTTGGGATAGAATGTTTCTTTTCTTGCTTTTGTTCTTTTCATTTCACCTTTTGTACATCCCACTTTTACCCAACCTCGTCTCCCCTTGACTTAGATTTTTGCACATAATCCAATTGGAATGCTCTCTTAATTCCGGATATTAAGGGATAACATTGTTTTTCTTTTTAGGTTCGGGGATTATGAACAAGAATTTTCTCATGTTAGGCTCAACTGGGGTAACAAAGGATGTTCCTAAGTAAGGATACTCCCCGGCAACGGCGCCAAATTTGATGAAAGCCTTTTTAACCACTTTCTAAGATCTTGAGACAGCTTTGGTTTTGTCACAACCGTGCCAATCTCATAGAAAGCTTATCTGCGCTTTTGTCGTTCAAATTAAAATATATACCTACTTTACGACTTTCAGATTCCAAAGGAATCCGATTGCAGTATAGTCGGGTATAGTTGAATCCACAGAGAGTTGCAAAAATATCGTTCTTGAGTTTGTTCAATTAGACAATGGAGTGAAGGATTTGATAATTTGTTTTAATAAACTAAATAAGTAAATAAACAACATAAAAGTAAATAGGAAACAAATCAGAGGTAGTTCCGGAGCTTGTTGGGAATTTTAATCACATCATAGTTTCATGCATCCAATTACTTATTACATAGAACTATCGTTTGATTGCCCGCCACCAGTTCTTAACTTGTCATCACTTTCGCGCATGACAAGATCACAGGTTTCCTTTGTTAAACTGTCACTTTCACACATGAGCTTAACAAAGTACGCCAGCATTAATCCAGATGTTAAAACGGCTAACCTTTATTCCAGTTATGGCAACAAGGTTAGATGAAATGGTTTAGTTCCGACTCTAATGATTGTAACTTTTGTTCACAACGTTCGAGCCAAAGATCTAGTTAAGCATAATGATGTTGATCTTAACTTGGTTACGATTCAACTAGCATAACTACCGTTCATACAATTAAATCCCAAATCAAGAATCAAGACATTAAACAAAGACTAGCATTAAGCATAAAACCATTCAAGCAAATCATAAGACAAAGGACAGATTCATATGTAAAAGTTACATGGATACAAGCAAACCACAATAATGATCAAAATCCCAACAAAAAGAGGATTAGGAATCCATATTACAAGAGTATCTCAGAGGCAAGGT
The DNA here is from genome assembly GCA_003254905.1 of Nissolia schottii. Taxonomy (NCBI): domain Eukaryota; kingdom Viridiplantae; phylum Streptophyta; class Magnoliopsida; order Fabales; family Fabaceae; genus Nissolia; species Nissolia schottii. The sequence goes on along the minus strand of QANU01086973.1, from coordinate 43,807 downwards.
TTAGGCACTTACCATGACACGTACTCGCGCCGTCATGGCCATGGCTTCGCCAAGCTTCCTCGATCTCTGGCTCTTTCACAAGCCTCGTCTTTGTTCCTAATCTAACCTAAACTAAACTAAGCTTTAAAGTGTAACAAAATGTGTAAAAGAATGGAGTTTTGGGGCGAGAAGATGATGGTTTCGAAGTGGTCTCGGCCTCCCTATTTATAGGCAAAATTTGGGGGCGATTTTGGTGGCATCGCTGAGCGATAAGCTCTGAATCGCTAGGCGGCGGCACACTATCGCTAAGCGATTGTACTTTTACGCATCTTCATTAAATGCTCGGCAGCTTTTTCAGGGCGGCGCTGACGTGGATGGCGGTGCCAGGCTGGCTCCAGCTGGCTCAATGATGGCGCCGGTGCAAGTTGCTTGCCGACATAGCTTCGCTGAGCGATAAGTTCTCTACCGCTGAGCGATTTTGTGCTTATGCGCTGGGCGATGCTTGGTTCACCGCTGAGCGGTCTTCACTCCTGATTGCTCCTTTAAGCTCTTTTTCCCATTTTGCCTTTTTCTTCCATTCTTCATGGGATTATTCTTCATAAATTCTACTTGCATCCATCTTCAAAATATATTAGAAACCTACAAAATAAGGGGAATTCATTAGATAATTCTTTGAAGCATAAACAAATAAATGCCTTTTTAGGAGTTGAAAATTGTGTAAATTGGGCACTTATCACTCCCCTTGACTTAAAACCTTGTTTGTCCTCAAACAAGAGGTAGTAGAGTTATTTTACAAAAGATCGATGCTTACGAACAATCGGTTAATGCTATGAATTGAAATGTTTCAAATAGTTTAAGCTTGAGACCATGTGAGACACCATAGAATAGCCTGAACAAGTCACATGCATAATTACTTGACTAGCATAAACAAATCACTCTATTCAATGTCTTTTCCACCAAGGAAATTATCTTTATGCACACAATGGTCAGTGGACCAATTTGGGGTGAGTGTTTTCGCTCTATATCACCATTGAATCACAACAATTTAAATTTGTTACCTGTCTCACCATTCAATGTATAGTATGGTCATGCAAGGATCACAAAGGACTTTTAAGGGTTGTAATGGGGCCAGGCTGCAAAGAACATTGGTTTTTCTGGATATGCAAATGTTTTTTTCAACTAAGAGATCACTTGAAAACCATTTCCTTGTTGTTACCTGTTCTTTTTCATCAATCTTTCTTTCTTTTTCTTTCTCAACCCTTTTCTCCTTGATTTTCTTTTTCTTCTATCCCTTTTTCTTTTTCTTCTTTTTGTTTTGGGATAGAATGTGTTCTGTTTTGCTTGCTTCTGTTCTTTTCATCTTTTACTTCTTCCACTTTGGCTCACCCTTACCTCCCCCTGACTTAGATTTTTGCACATAATCCAATTTGAATGCTCTCTTAATTTAGAAATTAAGGGATACCATTGTTCTTCTACTTATGGCTTGGGGATTATGAACAAAAATGTTTTCATGTTAGGCTCAAATGGGGTGGCAAAGGATATTCCTAAGTAAAGGTTGGTTTTATTTGGCCAAGTGGGTTTAAATTCTAAAGAACAAAATGCCTTGATCATTTCCTATTATTTCCATACAATTTTCATAATTTAGAGACTCAAACAAATTCAATTGTGTAAAAACAATGGTGATTCTCTCTATCTCACTTAGTGTATGGCTTACTACCTCACAAAGCTAGGGTTTATTTCCTTGATTTCAAAACATCTTCAAGGTTATTTTTATGCAAACAAGCAGGTAGATGCATGTTAACATGTTCATGGTATCTATGTATTCACAAAGGTCTAGTATGGATACGGAAACAAGTCAATTCATGATGTGTTTTTATTCATGCGTCAAACCAAGTAAAATAAACTACTACTTTGTTTTTAAACAAACAAGTCTTTAAGCATATATAAAACTAATGAAGGAGATTAATTAATTAATTAAGGTGCTAGAAAAATTAGAAATTGCTCCCCGTTCATGGTGAATTTCTTGAAGTAGCCTTGATGATGCAGCCTCCTTTTTAAGCTACTTCATCTTGCTTCAATGTGTTGAGGAGATAGAGGCTCATCCTCCTTGAGGAATCATGCTCTTCGTCCTCTAGAAATGTGTCTCTCTTTTGATGTTGTTAGGAAACTCCATTTGTTGTTCTCCGGCCTGCAAAAACAATCAAAGAAAATTCCCTTTATTCCAAGTAGAATTAGAGAGATTGTGTTTTTATTTTGAATCCTTATTGTAGACAGAATTCCCTACAATTGCGGACAGAACTTCCCTCTTACGTGGACAGAATTGCCCACCAATGTGGATAGAATTTCCCACAATGATTTATGGATTCAAAACATTTCATCGATCTTAAGGTGCTTTTAGCAAGATTCTTTTCTTTAAAATTTCTTTCCATTTTTTAAACAAATAAGAATCCTTTTTCAATTAGCTCATGTGCACCTCATAATTGCTTAAAAGGTTTAAAATCTGTCATTAGGTGTAGAAATCAAAAGTGCTTCAAGTTTAGCTTATTTGAAAAGGATTAGCATTTTGAGATTTTAACCCTAATCACAAGATTCTAGAAAAACCTTTATTTCTTTTTCACCATATAAAAATTGTTCTTAACACCTTAAATTAATTAACCTTAAAATAACTATTAAAATAACAATAAAAACTCACAAAAACTCTGGGTTGCCTCCCAGACAGCGCTTTGTTTAATGTCGTTACTCGACGCATTTTTCCTTCTAGCTCCCAGCTTCATCATCAACCCTTCTCTCATGCCAAGAGTCCTTAGGGTTCAGCTCCGGATTAGCCGTAAATCTTTTCTTTTTCAGCTCTGCTATATCAGTAGCCAATTGTCCCAATTGTGTTTCCAAGTTCCTAATAGAGGCTTCGTTATTCTTTTGATTTATCATTGATTGTTGCATAACTTGATTGAACGTTTCCTCTATTTTGGAACTTGGATGCATGGGAGTCTGAGTCTGATACGGACGGGGTTTGTAACAACCCGACTTTTTCCCTTCAATTAAAATGCTATTTAAGGAAGGATTAAAAATATAATAATAAGGAAAAGTTGAGATAAAAATAAAATAAAATTCAAATATTAATTTTATTTCTGTAATATTAGTTAAAAATAATAATTTGGCGATCCCGTGACGTCTGGTGACGTTTGGATCGAAATTAGGGTTTTATTGTAAATTCCTTACTACTCACAGGAGTCTGTAAAATATATTGATATGAAATTAAATGCAAGAATATGTCAACTAAGATTTAAATATTAACCGGGATAATGAATAGGTCACAACGGTGTGTCCGGAATATTTTTAGGACGTCCGGACATAAATAATTAATGAACACATATAACCTAAAACACACTAAGGGCAAAATAGGAAATATACATGGCCCATGGACTAAGAAAAGCCACGGTAGCCCTTCCTTCCCCATGCAAACCGAAAACACACACACATATTCTCCAAGTCTTTCATTTTCATTTCCTCCTAAATTCCTAAACCTAAACCTCACCTAAGCTCCATCAAAGTTCAACCATCATCTCTTGTTCTCATCATCAATCACTCTCAAATCCATCAAGAAGGCAAGTTAACATCAAGGTGAAGAGTTTCTCTTCAAGTGGAAGCAAGAGAAACAAGCTCCAAAGCCCTAATCTTCCATAACCTAGGGTTTTACTCTTTCTTGATAAAGAACTCAAGGAAGCTTCAAGTTCATCTTTCTTGTCATCATAATTCATCCTTAAGTCCCTAAGGAAGGCAAAGCAAGCATAGTTGGTGAGTTTCATCCCTTGGTGAAGAACCAAGCTTCCATAACCATGTTTGCTCTAATTATGTCGAGATTTCATTTTAGGTCAAGAAGGCTTCCAACAAGCAAGCAAGGCTTGATTTCCTCTTCCTTCTAGCATCAACAAGTCCTTAAGGAAGTGGGTAACCCTAGCTCCTCACCTCTTTGATGGTGAATGGTTGTATGTGATGCTATGTGTATGTTGATGATTATGCTTGAGTTTATGTTTATGTAGGTTAGCAAGTTTGGTTAGGTTAGGAAGACAATTCTGAAGGGTCTTGTGACCTGGATTAGATAGGGTTATTATGCTTGAATTATGTGTGAGACTCATGTAGGGTTCCATGGAAGCAAAGGGGAGAAAATGGAAGAGATGAGCAATTCGGTTTTCATGTCTCACACAGGGGCCGCTGAGCGGGGTCTCAAGCACCGCTGAGCGAGACAAGACTTACGTGGAAAGTGAAAAAGATATTTTTAAAGTAAGGCGGTGGAAGAAAATTCGGGAAAGTTTCAGCCGCTGGGCGATAAGGTCAGTACCGCTGAGCGATACAACCTTTATCGCCAAGCGCTAAGGTTCAAACCGCTGAGCGAACCTCAGTTTTCGCTGAGCGGCTTGAGACTAAGGAAAGCTGATGGTACCCTCTTGAGGCTCATAGTATGGTATTTGATGCTGTAATGATGATGGATGGCTGAATTGGATGCACGTATATGCTGTATGTCATGAAATGGTATTGAACATGCATGTTATTTGTAATTTATGATGAAATCTGTGATATGCCATGCATTCATGAGACACTTAGTTAAAGACATGATAATAAACTCTGAGATAAGTAAAGATGTTGAAATGAACCATAGGGAAACCAGTATGCCATGCTGCAGGTACCATTAATGCTGCTGAACCAGGGCCAATGCTCAATGCTGCTGAATAAGGGCCAATGCCCAATGCCATTGAAACATGGCTATATGCCACATGCTGAAAAGGGCTAAATGCCCAATACTGAAAAGGCTATATGCCCATGCTGAAAGGCCGTGATCACGTGAGCCACTATGATCCCACTTTCGGCGGTCGAGGCATCCTGAATGTGGAAGCCCGCCACGGTGGTGTCGAGATGGCATACCTGGAGGTGTGCGGTTACCACGCCTATGCATTGTCGAAAGGGGGCAAGCTTAGGTGGGGGTACAATATCCACCCACTGTCGAGGGTCCCGAGGGGGCACACGGCAGGTGGAAGCCCACCGCAGTAAGGTCCAGACAGTGTCGGCCTATACTGAGGGTGTGAGGTTATTCCGTCATACTAGTGTCAACAGAGGACATTACTATGGTGGGAATAACACCTATTCTGTTATGTTGTTACCTTATGTTATGCCGTTATATTCTGTTATTCTGTCACATTCTGCTAGACATGTCATGCTGATAACTCTGTCATGTTTATGCTGATGATTCTGCTATATGTATTCTGCTGAATTCTGTTGTGTCTGTATGGGATGATTATGTGATGCACATTCTAGTGATTCTGTTATGCTAAGTGTACTCTGATTATATGCTGTTATTCAGTTTGATTAGAATATATAGTCTGCTGTTATGCCGTACCGTCAAGAGCACGCTCGAGACGGTTTACACGAGAATGTAGTAAGCAAGAGTAGTTCCCATGTCACATATTAATGCAAATAAAGCCGTTCAGATAGGCCAGATAATAAATGGTAGGGACTTTAGTATATATGTTCACTAGAGATCTCTGAGCGGCCTGAAGTCCGACATAATCTGATATACGACTCAGGAACTACGGTTATTCCCACTAAGAGCCTACCGTTCCCATCCCCCACTGTTTTATGACTTCAGGTACAGAAGATGATGAATCTTATTTTCAGGATGCAGAAGAGCCGCCAGCTGAGCCATGCGCGGCTAGGAGATAGATAGATGTTTACATGTTGCCAAGGGCTTACTGAGTAGCATTCCAGTAGTCCTTGTATTTTGATGTGATGTATTCTGACTTATGTATTCAGTATTACAGTTTATGTGTATGTGATGTATATTGTACTTACTATGTATACAATGATGTGACTTTGTATGGTGGACCCACTGCATGTATATTACTGATGCTAATTATGATAATGTTATCCGCTTTGTTATATTTGTTTAATTCCAACGCATGGCTCTATTTTAGTACTAACGTGATATAAGCAAAAGTTTAAAATGGGTCCTTATTTTCTGGAGCAACGATTATTTTCAAAAGATAACTATGGACTAAAGTATTCCGACCAAGTAGACAACAACCTGGTGAGCTTTGTTTACTACGTACGGGTAAACAGTTAGCTAGGGTGTTTCGGGGTTGGTACGGCGGTTGCGGAGCTCTGAATGATGGGCCAGCTTCTTGCCTCCATGGCTGATTGAAATTTTGATTCGGCCCCCTTTGGAAATTGTTTTGATAGGGTGGCCATGGCTGGTTTTTAAGGAAGTGAACTTCTTCTTCCCTGAAATAAGAAACACTAGACGGGTGATTGCCATTACAAATGTCACAGAAAAATACCTGTTGCCTTTTTGCATCGCGGGCCTCTCTAATTTGTTTGGGCAACTCGCTTAGGGCTTTCTTCACGTCGTCCACCTGTTGTTGGAGTTGCTTGTGTTGGGCAAGGATGGCATCGTTGGGTCCCAGCTCAAGCACTCCTCCTCTCCTAGGACCTCTGTTGTACTGGCCTTGTTGGTCTGTCAAGGCCATGGAATCAATAATGGAGATGGCTTCCTCCAGTGTCTTGGACATGATTTGTCCACCTGCGGTAGCATCCAGCATCAGTTTGTGCTGTTGTTGAAGTCCGTTGCGGAAGATGTGAATTTGTGTGCGTGCATCGAACCCATGATTCGGGCACTTTCTCAGCATGGATTTTTATCGTTCCCAGGCTTCACAGAGACTTTCTCCTAGAGCCTGCACAAATGTAGCAATAGCAGTCTTTAAATCCATAAATTTAGACTGAGAAAAGTACCTGGCACAAAACTTTTCCTCCAACTGATCCCAGTTTGACAAGATGTGTTGTGGCTGATCCAGCAACCACTCCTTGGCTTTTCCAATCAAAGTCAGGGGAAACATCCTTAAAAAGATGGATTCTTCGTCGGCCTCGGACATTCCTGTGGTCCCACAGAGTTCATAGAACTTAGTCAAATGAGCATATGGATCCTCATGATCCAAACCTGCAAAGGGGTTAGCATATAATAATTGAACCAAACCAGGTTGCATCTGAGGTTGTCTTTGAGCTCCAGTAGTTCTGCTCATTTTTATGATGTTTCTAGGGGTAAAGTTTACAAATCCCCTATTGTCACTGGCTCCAGTATTGGTACTAGCTCCAGTGTTGTCTCCAGTTCCAGTATTATCGGCCATGGTGTCTTCTTGATTGGTTGAAGAAGTTGATGATGAAGTTATCTCTTGCTCCTCTCTTTGTTTGGCTAAGTGCTTTTTCTTCTTTTTCCTATTTCTTCTTGAAGTAGCTTCAATCTCAAGGTCAAACAACAATTGTTCTTTTGAAGTCTTACCTCGCAATTGCTAACAAAATTCACACTAGCCAAATAAGATCAAAACAAGAGTTCACAAAATAAAAGAAAATAACAAAATAAGAACTATACAATATTTTACAAATATTCACAATTGTTTAACTAAACAAAACTCAAGCTATGTATTTTTGACGCAACTCCCCGGCAACGGCACCAAATTTGATGAAAGCCTTTTTAACCACTTTCAAAGATCTTGACACAGCTTCGGTTTTGTCACAACCGTGCCAATCTCATAGAAAGCTTATCTGCGCTTTTGTCGTTCAAATTAAAATATATACCTACTTTACGGCTTTCAGATTCCAAAGGAATCCGATTGCAGTATAGTCGCGTATAGTCGAATCCACAGAGAGTTGCAAAAATACCGTTCTTGAGTTTGTTCAATTAGACAATGGAGTGAAGGATTTGATAATTTGTTTTAATAAACTAAATAAGTAAATAAACAACATAAAAGTAAATAGGAAACAAATCAGAGGTAGTTCCGGAGCTTGTTGGGAATTTTAATCACATCATAGTTTCATGCATCCAGTTACTTATTACATAGAACTATCGTTTGATTGCCCGCCACTAGTTCTTAACTTGTCATCACTTTTGCGCATGACAAGATCACAGGTTTCCTTTGTTAAACTGTCACTTTCGCACACGAGCTTAACAAGGTACGCCAGCATTAATCCAGATGTTAAAACGGCTAACCTTTATTCCAGTTATGGCAACAAGGTTAGATGAAATAGTTTAGTTCCGACACTAATGATTGTAACTTTCGTTCACAACGTTCGAGCCAAAGATCTAGTTAAGCATAATGATGTTGATCTTAACTTGGTTACAATTCAATTAGCATAACTACCGTTCATACAATTAAATCCCAAATCAAGAATCAAGAAATTAAACAAAGACTAGCATTAAGCATAAAACCATTCAAGCAAATCATAAGACAAAGGACAGATTCACATGTAAAAGTTACATGGATACAAGCAAACTACAATAATGATCAAAATCCCAACAAAAAGAGGATTAGGAATCCATCTTACAAGAGTATCTCAGAGGCAAGGTTTAGGCACTTACCATGACACGTACTCACGCCATCATGGCCATGGCTTCGCCAAGCTTCCACAATCTCTGGCTCCTTCACAAGCCTCGTCTTTGTTCCTAATCTAACCTAAACTAAACTAAGCTTTAAAGTGTAACAAAATGTGTAAAAGAATGGAGTTGTGGGGGGAGAAGATGATGGTTTCAAAGTGGTCTCGGTCTCCCTATTTATAGGCAAAATTTGGGGTACATCGCTCAGCGGTTTTGGTGGCATCGCTGAGCGATAAGCTCTGAATCGCTAGGCGGCGACGCACTATCACTGAGCGATTGTATTTTTACGCGTCTTCATTAAATGCTCAGCAGCTTTTTCAGGGCGGCGCTGACGTGGGTGGCGGCGCCAGGCTGGCTCAATGATGGCGCCGGTGCAAGTTGCTTGCTGACATAGCTTCGCTGAGCGATAAGTTCTCTACCGCTGAGCGATTTTGTGCTTATGCGCTGGGCGATGCTTGGTTCACCGCTGAGCGGTCTTCACGCCTGATTGCTCCTTTAAGCTCTTTTTCCCATTTTGCCTTTTTCTTCCATTCTTCATGGGATTATTCTTCATAAATTCTACTTGCATCATCCATCTTCAAAATATATTAGAAACCTACAAAATAAAGGGAATTCATTAGATAATTCTTTGAAACATAAACAAATAAATGCCTTTTTATGAGTTGAAAATTGTGTAAATTGGGCACTTATCATGGACGTCAGCAGATTGTGAGGACGCAACGAACAATAATTGCTGCTTTATGTTTTGGATTAGCTCAAGGGATTAGATGTTCCCTTAGCCATATGAAAATGTATTATTGCTTGTATACTTGATGATGTAGTTATGTATTATTATTTGAATGTGACTGGCGTGATGGACCACAATGAATGTACAGTTATGTTTTACTATTACTTGATTGTTATTCGCTATGCCTAAGGGCTTTACCGCTTGTTATAATTGTTCTTTCCGACACATGGCTCTATTTTATTAAATAATCGATGCAAATGAAAATTTTAAAATCGGTCCTTATTTTCCTAAACCAGTATTTTTCAGAAATTAATAATGGGCTATAAGTATCCCCACCAGGTAGAAAACAACCTAGTGAGCATTGTTTACTACGTATGGGTAAGCAGTTAGCTAGGGTGTTTCAAATCCGGTGCGCACTCGACGAGTTGAAATGCGTTGGACTGTGAAGAAGATTCTTTCTCTGACCATTGATGGCTTGGTTTTGATGAAGACAACTCACATCAACAAAAAGCAAGAAAAGTCTGCTGGAACACAACCGATGAATTGCAACGATCAACCGATCATCATATTGATGGTTCAAGTGTTTTTACCTTAGAGTTTAATAGTTAGCACTTGTTATTGATATCATGGTTAATGGCTCATAAGGTTTTCATTCTAACAAGTCTAACACTTTTGCTAAAACCCTAAAGTCATTTAGCAACACTTATCTAGGGTTTACAACACTTGGAAAACACTTTGCTGTGTTAGTAATAGATTACTGGATTTCAGTAATTGATTACCAGTGGTTCAGTAATCGATTACAGGGTTTCAGTAATCGATTACCAGCATCAAAACTTTGAAAATATAACATTTTCTGCATGAGTAATCGATTACCAACTTGCTGTAATCGATTACCAACTCGAGAATTTTAAAAATAAGTGGTTTTCATATGTGTAATCGATTACACACTTATGGTAATCGATTACCACCTCAGAAACTTTCAAAATTGGCCTTTTTGTGTGTGTAATCGATTACACACTTATGGTAATCGATTACCATCACACAGAATTTGAAAATTGGCCGTTACCATGTGTGTAACCGATTACCACACTTGGTTAATCGATAACATGTTCGAATGGGTGTGTTTTTTCATGAAACAATGCGTTGTTTTGCATCTGTATGCATTGGAAATGGTTCATGAACAGGCACCTCTACCTATATAAGGTTGGAACTCATGCAGAACAAAAACAGAACTCCAGAACTCAACTCTCACTTTCATATTCACAAAGTTCTGATCAAATTTCAATGGTGTTTTAATCCAAATCTTAAGAAAGCCCTTTGAGCCTTAACTGTTATATC
>QANU01086973.1:12590-33135 GCA_003254905.1 Nissolia schottii | reverse complement strand
CCCTTTGAGCCTTAACTGTTATATCTGAAGTGCTTTCTATTCAGGATTATCCAACCCTGAGTTTTAGGATTGGCAAAGCCATTGTATTACTTCTTCATATAACTGTGATTGTTGTTATACACCGTAGTGTTCGGTGTGGTTTTGTTAATCACCGTAGTGTTCGGTGTGGGTGTTCTGATATTCGCCATAGTGTTCAGTGAAGGTACTGTGTAACCAGGGGAACGGGTTTGTTCTCTTGTAGTTGTCGGTGTAAGTGCCTCGGTTGTGAGGTTGTACACAACACAAGTTTACATAGTGGAAAAAACCCTGAATCAGAACAGGGGACTGGACGTAGCCTTCGGTGGTTGAAGGTGAACTAGGATAAATCTCTGGTGTGATCTTTCTTATCCCTACACTCCTTTACATTCAGCAATTTACATTTTTCGTTGCTTTAACTTTAAACATCTATTCGGTTTATTGCTGGGTCTTGTCTATAAATTGGGGATTAGGGTTTCATTCTACTTACCATATTTCAAAGAACCAAAATCTGTCAAAAACAAGAGAAACCTAATTCACCCCCTCTTAGGTTGCTATCTAGAGTTACATGGACCAGTGAGCATCGGGTTCTTCGATGCTGATCACCTCGGGGTTCAAAGGTGTCAGTGGGCAGCCATGTCGCTTGGAAGAGACGACGCAAGACGCTACTTATGGTTGAGGGTTTTGCAAGTTTTTTGAGGGATCGCGAGCAGCCACGGCCTATCGAAACCCTGGAAAAGGTGGTGACTACGGCATTGATCGGGCCACTCCATAGCAAGGTGTGCCGGCAAGTACCAAGGGGAAAGAAAGTGAGGAGGAGGTGTATACGAGTTCCTAAGAGTGGTAGGGAGCCAGGAATAAGGGGGAGGAGTGCTGGAACACTTAAGGAAGAGCACTTCAGGATTCATTCGAATGCCAGGGAGTCATTCGAATACTCATTCAAATGCTAAGGATTCATTCGAATGAATGCAGAGGATTCATTCGAATGACTGCAGCAGAGTTGCTTAAGTTGCAAGGCATTTTCCATTTCTGCATTCCGCCATACTCCGGCACTTATGCACCCCAGTCCCATTTCCCATGTTGGGTTGGAACCCACCGGGCATGGCGACAAACCCCCTCAACCACTGGAATCCGTCTTGGAACGGGAAAGTCAGGACATTTGGAGATCTTAGCCATTTGGGAAGTGACTTCGGTCGAATCTTCGATTTTCGCTAGGCCACCCATTCTGTTTCGGCCCGAGTATGCTATCGGACTTGGGCGCGAGCTGTTACGGTCAAAGTGTCCCGAAAGACCCGTAGATGCTCCTTGTTAGGTTTTAACTCGTATGGACGCATATAGCCATTGCAAGCTAAGGGAAATCTCACTGCATGGCCTTCGTCTAGCCTTAGGTCTGTTGGGACCAGCCAAGGGTGAGTCGGGAGCCATTACCCCTAAAATTACCATATTTCCCCTGAGCCCCAGATTGACCCAAATACCCCCGTAACTTCAGATTTCTTCTTTGTTTCACGCAGCGAGATCAAATTTCTGTAACCCTATCTAATTAGTACGTGTAGGTGCTAACGAGGGGTACACCGCGGGCCGAAACCCTAAATTGCCTCATATGGACAAAATTTCCCTTCAAGCGCAAAATTTCACTATAGCGCATGCTTGTTAAACACATTAATACAGATTAAAACAAAAAGGATAACATAAGTATAGTATTAATAATTAGCCGAATAGTTACATGCGCTACGACCCAACCAGCCCCGTTACAAGTAAATCCCCAAAAGCCCTTAGCCCATGTTTAGTACATAATGCCCTAATAGCTAATTTATCTAGTCCTATACTACTTAAACCCTAGAAACCCTAGAAGACCTACTCTACATCCTCGGGAGCAGATGCCGGATCCTCCTCCATGGTAGTTGGAGCATGAATCGAGGTGGAAGCCCCAGCCGGATCCTCGGGCCTAAACCAACCTCAGCGCCCGTAGACCCGCACTCAAGTCGCGATCTATACGAGTCGTCAGCCGCACAATGTGGGACATGTCGACGCTGAGTGTAACATCCCGAATTTTCTCCTTACGAGAATTTCGTAAAAATCCCAATTTTTGCTTAATTAAAAGCACATTAGATGCGATTATTTGGACTGAAAAAAATTATTTAGAACATTAATTGCTTTCCAATGCCAGTCAAGTAATTGTTTCTTGATCTCGCGGAGTGCCACGAGGTCCGTGCCAAATTTTGACAAAAATCGGAACTTCGGTAGACACTTAAGGTATCTGTGAAAATTTCCTCCGGGTAATAAATTCACGAATACCTTAACCGGGCATACCTCTATGATTCGGGAAATTAGTAGATCGCGGATATGTGCTCGGAATATTTTTAGAATATCCAAACACAACCGAAAAATGACAAAACGTGATCAAACATGATCGCGAAATAAATTGACCTGGTTAGAAATTTATTCCCACGTTAGGATCAGGGAAATAAAGGAAAGGACAAAAGGGGGAATAATTAAAAAGGTGAAGGGCAAAAGGGAAAGACAAAGTTAGGATATAAAAGGAAATAAAAATTAAAGCAATGGCAAAAGGGTAACTAGGTTTAAAAGGATAATTTTGAAAGAAAAAAAAGAAAAAAGAAAAAAGAAAGGAAGCAAAAAGCAACAGCTTCGTAGAGAAGCTAAAGGCAGCCCCTGTGGCTTATAAATACACGGCCTCAGAAGCCATTTTTCATAAATTTTCATCTGCTATACTGTTACTCTGTCCGAGTGTGCGTGCGACGATCACTCCGTCGGACTCAGGAAAAATAGCAGGATTATCTTAAAGCTCTTGGGAGTCGTTTCTGACAACTTCCAAGTGCGCCTGGAAAGTGGGTAATCCTAAGCCCACTGTCTATGTGGATTGATATATGATTTTATGTGTATTTTTGAGTATTTGATTTAGGCAGCATGATGTGAAAAATATAGAGACTAAGTTGTGAAAATGATTTTGAGTAGTTTGGATGTTAGGAAAATTTAACTGTATGGATTGGAACCCAAAGAATGTACTGTGTGGGAAAAATTTCAGCGAAGCCTCGGAGAATTTTTACGAAACTGGCGATTTTTAGCTTTCAGTCGAATGAAAACGGACTTCAATCGAATGAAAGAAGTTTCGGCTTTTAATCGAATGAACGTGGATTTCAATCGAATGAAAGAATTCGGTGAGCTTTCAATCGATTGAAACCTCAACGCAGTCGAATGAAAGAAATGTCAGGATTCATTCGAATGACCAAACTCTAGGCATTCGAATGACACAAAATTTTCAGAAACAAAAAACCAAGTTTTCGAGACATTCGAATGATGGGGCTTTGTCACTTGAAGTAATGCTGAAAAACTGGAGTGTTGAGCTTGTGTTTGTGTTCTAATGGGCCTAGAGCCCTAGAAATTTGTTTATGTGAGTAAATGTGGAATTATTGTGTTATGTTAAAGCATGCATCATGAGGATAGACCACTAGAGATTGTTGTCTAATGAATGAGTAATCAATGAAGATGAGAATGAAATGTAGGAACAAGAGCATGATGAGAAAAGATAAATGTGCATACAAGAGAAAAGAATGATGAGACGCATGACATGTGATAGAAAAATGAATGGATTATGATGTGATGAATATGTGTATGATATGGTCCGCTTCCAGCTTAGCCAAGAGGGCGGCCCCTCGCCACCCGGGAAGGGGGTGGAGTCATGTTGGCCCGGGAAACAGACAGAGAAGGCAGGTCGTACACCACCATGGGGACGACGGTCCTGAGGTGTACGAGGGAGTACTGGGACACAGGTGAAAAGAGATATGGTAAACGGTATGAGAACATGCATTGAATCCCGTGCCTTATCGGCATGATGACCTATTGCATAGATACTATGAAATGTCCCGTGCCTGGCAAGCATGGTGGAAGGTTTACCGCGCAACATATGCGTGATGATCAGTGTGTCTGTCAGCATACATGTTTATGATGTGGTTATGTAACGATGGTTAGGAGTAGAAAGCGCGAGAACCTAGATAAGCAAGACTAGTTCCTTTATCACGTAGTAACATAGATAAAGCTATTCAGGACCCTAGGCCAAGAAAATAATCAGTAGGGTTTTAGTATGTATGATCACTTAGAGATCTCCTGAGCGGCCTGGAGGATACCTGAGTAAATGAACAATAGTTAGTGCTAAGGAACCCCACTGAGGACTGAGAGTTCTCACCCCCACTCGGTTATGGATCCAGCAGGTGTACGAGGGGACTGAACTGACAGTTGATTGAGGTCAAGACATAGGGACGATGCTGACACAATGGAAATATATGTTTTGGAGAATATATGTTTTGTATTATGTATTAGGACTTAGATCCATTTTGTGTACATATTTATTATTATGACAATGTGTACTGATGTGGGACCTTGGTTGTATTTATTTATGTATGCACATATACTCTTTATGTTCTGCTTCAGTTACTCTTAACCTATAGCGACTGTTGTTATATGTTATCTAAATCACGCACGGCCCCTAATTTACAAGCAGATATTGTAAAAGAATAATTTTCAAATTGGTCCATATTTTCGTATAAGAACTATTTGCAAAGGTAAAAGTAAGGGTAAAAGTTAACCTGGCACAACGCATAACAACCCTGTGAGCATTGCTTGCTACTATGGAAGCAGGCAGTTAGCAGGGGTGTTACACTGAGCACATCAAGACGGCTCATCAGCATGTCCATCTGGGACTGAGAGAGGCCCGATGTCGAGATAGGTCTTGTAGAAGTCTCGGCGGTAGTAGTTGGAGCGGTGGAGGCGGAGGGAGCGGAAGGTGAAGCAGGTGCAGCTCTCTTCCGAGCGCGTCCTCCCTGAGATCCCTCATAAGCCAGCTGATTAGCCTCATTAAAGCCTATGTCCATCTTCGCAAGGCACCCGGAATCCACTCTCCAAGTGACTTTTAGGGCCCATTTTAGCTCGCCTGCATCGCACAGTCATGACAACAAAGTATAAAGATATGAGTAACAATGTAAGTACACCAGGTATATAAATAGCATAAACCAAATCAGAACAAAGGGAATGAACTAGGTACGTACCAGCTAAGGGGACCCGGAAGTGGTGAAGGAGCACCGAGACTTGTACTCCATAAGGCAAGGCACTGTCCCGCACACGCGTCTGGCTCATGTGCTGGAGAATGTAGAGTGCCTAGTTTATCTCATGGCCCTCCGTCAGAGCCCAAAGGATTAAGCAATCATCCCTCATCATAATGGAATGGTTACTGCTACGTGGGATCAGGGTGTGGGTCAGGAGGTAGTGGTATATCCGCTGGTCCACTGGCAAGCTGCTCACCTGCGGCCGATTCTTGGATTTTTTCACTCCCGAATGACCTATGGTGTCAAGGGCTAGGTCCTCCCCGAACGGAAGCCCAGTGGAGGAAAAGGCCTAGTCCGAGAGGCCGGACCCAAGGTTGTTTCCCAAGGCAAGGATCTGGAGCACTGACCCAAACTCCTCCAATGATAGCTCCATGCAAACACCGCATACCTCAGACCGCAGTACATTGTTGACTGTCTTGAGGTTGTTGTAAAGGACCCGAACCAGGTGCGGATAGACTGGCAGGTCGAAGCTCACAAACTTGAGCACCCCGGTTGCCTCCAGGACTGACAGGATGTCGGCCGCACCATCCTCGAAGGTGGCAAGGTCCAGCACCTTTGGTTCCATCACATCCCTCTCCTTGTAATGCATTTCAAAATTGCGCCATTGCGCCTTCAAAGTGAACCACGCGGGGAAACCGTGGGAAGGAGCAGGATTGGATTGGGGAGTCCGGGAGGAAGGACGTGAATGACGGTGGCTCATGGTGGAGAGAAGGAGAGAGACATTCGGTGGGGTGTGGTGAGGAAGGAGAAGGGAGTAGGAGGGGGCGGTGTTTGAAGAGGGAACCGTGGAGAGGAGAAGGGAATCAGTGGAGGTTGAGGGGGAGAGAAATTGGAGGAGAATGAAAGGGGAATTCGAGGGAGAAAGGGGCAAAAATGAGGGGGATCTCTGTTAGGGTTCGCGATAGGGGGAAGGCAAGAGGAAGAAGTGAGGAAAAAGGGAAGGGAAACCACTTATGTGGCCCCAGATCCAGTTTCATTCGAATGAATAACCCTAGGTCATTCGAATGACTGCCCTGAGATTTAAGTCTGAAAGGGCTAATCGCGATTCATTCAAATGATATTCGTAGGTCAATCGAATGACTCAGGAACACAGTGAACATTCGAATGACTAACTGGGAAGACATTCGAATGACTGATGAACTCTGAAAATCATTCGACTGAACGATCATCAGGGATTTGAATGCCACCTCTCGGGTAGGATTTTGACATGCCTAAACTACCCTCAGGAGCCCGAGTAACTTTTATAAACTTAGGACATGCCGAGATCCTCAGGAGTCCTAGTAAACGGCCGACCGACGCTCAAATTTCGGGACCAAATTTTAATAAGGGGGGTGGGATGTAACATCCCGAATTCGCCTGGTCTGGGAAGCTCGTCGGCTGCGCCATAAAAACGGTCGAGAGGTGTGAAGAAATTACGAGACGGGAAATTAAACCTCCAAACCCTCAGAAGATGGAAGGGTGAGCGACTAGGTTTCGGGACCCTACAAATTTTTCGGAGCCGTCGGGTGAGTTTCGGCTCGAACAGGAAAGGCTTGGGATATTGGAAAACACCAGTGGCAGTTCTTGGCCGGGCAAGAATGTCGAAAATCCCTAAACGACAATTCCCCGATCGAAGGGAAAAATTTATGGATCACAACGGTATACCAGGAATATTTTTAGGACAACCGGAGGAGGGATAAATCGGACAAAACTCAACCAAACGAAACCGGAACCGGTCCTGGTAGGGTTTCTATCTCCATCAAGAGATATTTTCATATATTAAAAATAAATAAATAATTAAAACTAACAGAGAAGGTAATAAAAAGGAAAAAGGAAAAGAGAAAAGGAAAAAGAAAAAGGGCCACAGTGGCTATAAATAGCCAAGTTACCTTAGGAAAATTTACGTAGCTTTCAGTCACTTTCACAAATGCTAGTCCCATTCCGACACATCTCGGTTTCTTGCGGGAGTCCCGAAAAAATCACCGGAGCACGCCTTAGTGATCAGAAAATTGCGAGCACCGAAGCTATCTAGTCAGAGTCTCCATCGGATGTGGGTAACTCTAAAGCCCACTGTCTATGTGGTTTGAGTTTTGACTATATATGTGTTATTCTGTGTATCGGACTGTAAAAATGTTTAGTAGTATTTTGGGGGAATGTAGGGTGAGAAGGGTTTTAGGAAATTTTGATGAATGAAATGCATAACTGTACTGATTGGAACCCTAGGAATAGTAAACCTCTGGAGAAAAATGAGAACTGAAGTCTTGGGACCCTATGTAATTAGCTTTCATTCGATTGAATGGAGTTTTCAATCGGATGAAAGCAAATTTTGAGCTTTCAATCGATTGAATTCTTATTCAATCGAATGAAAGAAAAACCTAGGTTTTCAATCGATTGAATCCCAAGTTCATACGAATGAAAGAACTCGGAAGGTTTTCAATCGATTGAAACCATATTTCAATCGAATGAAAGAACTCGTAGGAATTCATTCGAATGAAACCCTAGACATTCGAATGAATCCTGAAGGACTTGAGATTTTAGTAGTTCCAAGGAGTCCAATGAGTCAGGGTATGTTTATTTTGGTATATGAAAGCATGCATCATGAAGAAATGACCGTCATAGGAGTTAGGACGACCTTAGATCACTAGAGGTATCATGAAAATCTTAAAGGTGCATAACTGAATCCTAGGGAATAAAGTAGAGAACTAAGGCCCCATTCACCAAGGATTCGGCCCGCCTTAGTCAGAGTCAGTAGTTATATGACTAGGAAGACCCCATTCTCTTGGCACGTCTTACAGACACGCCCCTCACCAGTTTGGCACGCTGAATTGGTTATGAGCAATGCAGGTATCGAGACCAGAGTACGACAGATACGGAAAACGGCCATAGGCCCAAGGAAATGGAAAACAGGCATAGGTCTGCACAATGGAAGTAGTGGGCCCCACTTAAAGAGGAAAGAGAGATCGGATCGAGTCATAGGGCCAATCTAAACGTGTCCACGCCTGATCACTCATAGGTTTGATCCCTCACCACTCTAGAAAGAGAAGGTGGTTGTGTAACATCCCAATTTTTTTTTAGAAAAATAATCATAAACATAAATATCAAACTAATTTTCTAATCATGATTAGAAAATAAAGATGGGAAATTATTAGGTAAAATATCATTAGGAAATAAAACATGTCGCTGTAGGAAGTTCGGTGGACAACCGACCAGCCGCTATTCACCGGTGAAATTTTCTGACGAACAAAAGGTGTCCGTGAAAATAATTTCCCAGAGAAAAATTCACAAACACCTTTAAATATTAATACCCTTAGGTAGAGGGGAATTCGAGGATCGCGACGGTGTAAACGGAATATTTTTCGGGCGACCGTGCTCGACGCACCGACACTGCGAGCGATAACACCTGAGCGAACCAGAACTGGGAAGGAGGTGAAATCTCGGCAGCTGGAGCTGAAGAGCTGCACGGTTTGGAGCTAGGATTTTATCCAAAGAAAATCCCTTAAATGGTGCTTCCAAACTCACCATCACATTACTTGTCTTACACCCTAAAACCAAACCCCATCACTAGCCATACCTATGCCCATGCTTTCTACTATTCATCCAAGTTATTCAATTAATTTCCCTCACCCTCAGCTTCCCCCAAAACCGAGACTTCTTCCCAATCTTTAAGCAAAATCTCATTTCTCTCATCCTCCACAAAGACACACTTTCATTCTCCCTACAAAGCTCTAAGAACACCACCCTCCTTCTCACAAATTTCCCCCATTTTCCTCTCCTCAAAATCGTGAGCTACTCACAGTTTCTCTCAAGTTTCTCTTGGGGAATAGTGGCCAAAATCTTGGCAGGCACCAAGGCATCCACGAAGTTCATTTCAAGTCTCCCTCACCATCACAAGGTTTCTCTACCAGGTGGGTAACTCAAGTTCCTCACCTCTTCAATGGTGGATGTTTGACTATGTGATTATGTGTGGGTAACTTTAGTTTGCTCACCTCTTTAGTGGTTGTTTCCTGTTATGTGTTCATGTGTGTGTATGTTCTTATGTTTGTATATATGTTAGAACCTATGCTCGGATTTAGGGAGATGATTCTGAAGGGTCCTGTGACCTGTATTAAATAGGCTTTGATAGTTAGAATATGTGTGAAAACCTCAAGGAGTAACCATGAGTAAAGGGGAAGAGAAAGGAAAGAAAACAAGGGATTCGGTTGTCAGTTTCGCCCAGTGACCGGTGCTGAGTCGTTCCGCGGAGATAGACCGAGAGTAGCCTAGAGAGTTGTTGAGCAGCGCCTGGGATGGTGCTGAGTGGGAGTTGTTCCGAGGAGATAGACCGAGAGTAGCCTAGAGAGTTGTTGAGCAGTCCGCAGAGATAGACCGAGAGCAGCCTAGAGAGTTGTTCAGCAGCGCCTGGGATGGTGTTGAGTTGTTCCACGGAGATAGACCGAGAGTAGCCTAGAAAGTTGCTGAGTGGCACCTGGGATGGTGTTGAGTTGTTCCGCGGAGATAGAATGAGAGCAGTCTAGAGAGTTGTTGAGCGGCACTTGGGATGGTGCTAAGTGGTTCCGCGGATAGTGACTGAGAGGGGTCTGGAAAGTTGTTGATCGGGCATCGGGAGAGTTTCTGAGTGGGTTCCGCGGAGGTTCCCTGGAGTTGCTGAGTGGTTCCCTGGAGAGCGTCTGAGTGGGTTCCGCGGAGGTATATTGTAGTTGCGGAGTCCGCGGAGAGTGACCGAAGTGTTCATGGAAGCTATTTTGAAGCCCATAGTCTAGCACTCAATGCTGTAATTGTAATTTGTGAATGAAATATGTGAAGTATGTGCATTCCATGCATTTTATGGTAAGGGAAGTTAAATAATTAGGAGTAACTATGAGATAAGTAAAGATTATGAAATGAACAATAAGAAAAAAGTCATGACATGCTGCAAGTACTGAAAAGAAGTAAAATTCTGAAATGCTGCTGAAAATTCTGAGGCCGTGATCACGAGAGCCAAATATGATCCCACTTTAGGAGGTCAGAGGGACATCCTGAAGGTGGAAGCCCGCCACAGGTGGTGTCGATATGGCATCCCTGCAAGGTGTGCGGTTATCACGCCTAGCACGGTCGAAAGAGGGCAATGCTAGGTGGGGGTACAATATCCGCCCACTGCCGAGGGGTTAAAGAGGACACGCGGCAGGTGGAAGCCCACCGCAGGAAGGTCGAAAGAGGGCCTCCACTGGGGGTGCGAGGTTATTCCGTCATAGCAGGGTTGAAAGAGGGCAATGCTATGGTGGGAATAACAGATATTCCAAACGCATGTTCATTCTGCTGTGCATTATTATATGTAACTGTTATTCTGTAATTTACCGTCAAGAGAACGCTCGAGACGGCTATGTAGGTAAACGTAATGTTAATAAGCACGAGAACATAGTAAACAAGAGTAGTCCCCCTATCACCTAGTAATGTAGATAAAGCCATTCAGAACTTAGGCCAGATAATAATCAGTAGGATGTTAGTATATTTGCACACTTAGAAATCTCTGAGCGGCCTGAAGTCCGACCTAATATGACACGGGATCCACAGGAGCTAAAGTTATTTTCACTGAGAACCTACCGTTCTCACTCCCACTGCCTTATGACTTCAGGGACATATGAAGATTCATACTACGAGGACGCTAATGAGCAGACCGAGGAGCCATGAGCGGTCGTGTCAGGATGGTTGCCCAGAGATAGCTGGACATTGGCATTTTTGATCAAGGGCCTGCTGTGTAGTGTTCTAGTAGCCCTTGCATTATGATATTTTGTATTTTGGATTATGTATATGCTACTTTTGGATTATGTATATGTTATTTGTACTTGCTTATTATAATTATAATTACAGGATCTTTTGATGGACCAAATGTATGTGTATGTTATGCCTTATCATTATATTATTATCCGCTAAGCCCAAAGGCTTTACCGCTTGTTATACTTGTTCTTTCTGACGCATGGCTCTATTTTTGTAATTAATCAATGCAAATGAAAAGTTTAAAATCGATCCTTATTTTCTTAATCAACTATTTGCGAAATTAACTATGGACTAAGGTATTCCCACCAGGTATCAAACAACCTAGTGAGCTTTGCATACAACTTAAGCGTATGCGGTTAGCTAGGGTATTTCAGGTTGCACTTATTGTATTCAATGATTACCTCCTATGAGCCTTGCATGGTTAGCTACCATACTGGTAAAGAGCACTGCCGGGTGATACAATAGTGGCAAGAAAGAGGTTGTAATCCGAGGCCACGGTTACAAAGGTGTAAGGACTGAGTAGGACGCAACCATAGAGCACGTAAGAGATCCCCAGATTCCCTCATGCACTATGTAATTAAATGTACGAATTGATGTTTGATGATATGATGATAACTATATATGTATATTTGCCTAAAGCATTATGTATAACTGTTCATGCATTAAATATCGTCAAGGGAACGACCCAAGACGAATAGTATGTCTTTGGTAGTAACATACAGTTAACCAGCACGGAGCCTAAGAAACAACAAGAGTAGTAATCCAATCACCTAGTAATTTAGATAAAGCTGCTCAGGACGTAAGTATAAGATAATAACTGGTAGGGTCTAGTATGCATGACACGTAGAGGTTTTCTTGAGTGGCCTGGACTCTGCCCGAGTAATTGAACTATAGCAGCCACGCCGAGTTTTCCACTAAAAACGAAGTCGTTCTTATTCCACTCGTGTATGACTCCAGTTCGCAGACATGTCCTCGCCGCCTCCCAAGGACGTCTGGTTGTTTACACGCTCACGACAGTGCAATTACCGCACTTATACTTTGCTCAAGACTAGCACTTTCGCTCCTGCCAACATGCCAGGGGAGTCCCCGAAGCAGTCGAAACGCAGGCTTCGAGGGCTAGGATCTTCGCCCATGCGCCCCATCTGGATCGACAAGCATTCAGGCAGCAGCACCAGCGGTCCGATCCACGTCGACGGAGGGGACGGTCCTCCGCCACCGAGGCCAGAGCCAGACCGATACCCAAGCCAGATACAAATCCAGAGCCAGTTACGCCTCCGGTTTGAGGACGAGGCCGACGCACCACCGCCTGGAAGAGCGTCCTCCTAGTGCGACCACGCAGGTTCGTGCTCCGAGAGTTCACCGCAGTGACGGATATCTCCAGCGATGACGAGGTGGATCCCGCAGAGCGAGAGGAGGACTCAGATGAGTAGTTGTGACAGGACCCTGCTAGAGTTGCAGCCGTAGGTGTGCCGTCCACGCAATGAGTAGTACTCATCCGTGTGCATAGGTTTTCGTTTACCTGTAGTATTGTATATATGTATCATTGTATATAGACTGATGCTAGATATGTATGTCCGTAGCAGGACAAGATACTTCTTATGATATTAATGTATAATTATGTGTGTTATCTTTGGGCCATATGTGTATTTTCTTCGGGTACTCGCCGAACGCCAGGTATGTACTCGTGTTTCCTTTACTTTTTCATGATATACTTATGCGATGTATGATGCGTGTGGCTCGTTATTTTCCTTAGTATGATTGAAAGAAGTTTTAAATTGGCTCGTTATTTTGTAAACCCTAATTTCAAAGCGAAACATAGAGCCATAAAGGTTCGCAGCACCAGAAGGGCACCACCTAGCCGGAAAGTCTATGACTTAAGCATA
The DNA here is from genome assembly GCA_003254905.1 of Nissolia schottii. Taxonomy (NCBI): domain Eukaryota; kingdom Viridiplantae; phylum Streptophyta; class Magnoliopsida; order Fabales; family Fabaceae; genus Nissolia; species Nissolia schottii. The sequence continues at coordinate 20,387 of QANU01086973.1, read as the reverse complement.
GGCCGACTAGTTAGGGTGTTTCACGTACCATTGGAATCTCCTTGTTCCGAGTCTTCTGGGTCTTGTAGTCAATGATCTTTTGTGGCATCAACGGCAAGGCGAGATCTTCTCTCAGTATGATCTTCTCGGGCTTGAGCATATGATCCGGGGAAGCATAGTATTTCCTCAACTAAGATGCATGAAAGACAACATGAACGTTTGCCAGGTTCGGCAGTAGAGCTATCCGGTATGCCATTGGTCTGATGCGTTCCAATATCTGGAAGGGTCCAATGAATCGGGGACTTAGCTTCTTGACCTTCATGGCCCTCCCAATGCCTGTAGTAGGAGTAACCTTCAAGAACACATGGTTTCCTTCTTGAAACTCTAGGGGTCTTCTTCGGGCGTCAGCGTAGCTCTTCTGATGACTCTAAGCTGTAAGGAGCCATTGTCTGATCCGTTATATGCACTCCTCGGCATCTTGGGTCTCCTCGGGTCCCAAGTACCTGTACTCACGGCCATCGTTCCCACAAAGGGGCGACGGACACTTCCGGCCATAGAGTGCTTCAAAGGGGGCCATGCCAATAGTCGCATGATAACTGTTGTTGTAGGAGAACTCTATGAACGATAACAGTTCATCCCAATACCTGGATGAATCAAGTGCACATGCCCTCAACATATCCTTGAGGGTCTGAATCGTCCTCTCAGTCTGTCCATCCGTTTGCGGATGATATGCCATGCTCAATGCCAGCTGAATCCCATATGCCTTCTGGAAAGCTGTCCAAAACCGGGACATAAATCGAGGATCCCTATTTGATATGATGGACGAAGGTACGCCGTGTAATCTCATCACTTCCCTTATGTAAAGTTGCACTAACTTCTCCAGTGGATATGTCATCTTCACCGGAATGAAATGGGCAGACTTGGTGAGTTGGTCAACAATCACCCAAATGGCGTCTATATTCCTCGCCGTGCGTGGCAATCCCGATACAAAATCCATGGATATGCCATCCCACTTCCATTCAGGTATCTCCGGAGGAGTCAACAATCTTGGAGGCTTCCGGTGTTTAACTTTTGCCTTCTAGCACACTAGACACTTTTGCACCCATTCTTCCACGTCTCGCTTCAAGCCTGACCACCAAAACATTTATTTCAGATCATGATACATTTTGGTGATACCTGGGTGCATGGTAAACTTGCTCGTGTGCCCTTCATTCAAAATGTCTCTTCGCAGATAACTCTCGTCAGGTACACAAATCCGGTTGTTGAAGCGTATAATTCCATCACTGCCTACCACTGCTTCCTTGACCTTCCCCTCTTTCACGGCCTTGGCAAACTTCAGCCAGAGGTCTTCTTGACAATGCTCCTGAGCTTCGATTATCCTCTGCCTGAAACTGCTAGTAATCTACAGCGGTCCTAGCTTAATACTGTTGTCCTGCCAAATAACTCCCAAATTCAGGTCTCGAAACTCTTCCAACAACTTAGCTTCTTCTACCATCATCTGGGCCATGTGCAACGCCTTTCTGCTCAATGCATTTGCTACCACATTCGCCTTTCCAGGATGGTAGTTCAGATCAAAATCATAGTCCTTCAGAAACTCCATCCACCTCCTTTTCCTCATATTCAACTCCTTCTAGTCGAAGAGATACTGCAGGCTCTTGTGGTCGGAGAATACCTCGAAACGAATGCCATAGAGGTAATGTCTCCAGATTTTTAGCGCAAGTACCACAGCTGATAATTCCAAGTCATGGGTAAGATAGTTCGCCTCGTGCGGTCTCAACTGTCTGGACGCGTAAGTCACCACTTGGCGGTTCTGCATAAGCACGCATCCTAGTCCCATCCTTGAGGCATCACAGTACACCTCACATGGTGTGTGTGGGTCTCGCAAAACCAATACAGGAGCGGCGGTCAATTTCTCCTTGCTCTTACAGAAGCTCTCCTCGCATTCTGGTGATTACTCGACCTTAACTTCCTTGCGGGTGATGTAACATCCCGCTCATTCCTTATGTGAAATTTCCCCGATTTACTGTTCGTAGAGCATCCTGTATAGGTTAACATGCAGAGATTAATAGAATTTTATCCGTTTAGCTTCTCGAAAGTCTGATGACACTCAAAGGGTCCTTAGAATTTACTGGAAAAATTAAACCGTCGAAAAAACGGAGTTCCGCTCATTTTCAGACAATTCCGCAGACACTAGAACGGACCTGTTCAGCCCCGTTTAGCCAGTAAAGCGGAGCCGTGGGCCCCAATCTTGGGAAACCATACCGTATGGGGGAAAAGATGACTAAACCCCTATAGCAACCCCAAATTATTACTAGGAGACTTTGGCGCTCGCGGAAACGCCAGCGGAACTGTCCTGTTCGGACACCGACGAGAGAGAATGGGTCAAAGGTATCTGTGAAAAATACTCCTCCAGAGAAAAATTCACAAATGCATTGAAGTAATTATACCCTTGGGTAGAGGGGAGTGAGAGGATCGCGACGGTACAAGCGGAATATTTTTTGGACGACTGTGTGCGACATACCGAGACTGCAAACGGCCAAAAACGAGCGAACGGGACTGACTGGGCCCCACATCTGCATTTTACCACGTGATGGCTGCAGATTTCCAAGGAAAATAATTAAAAATTCAATTACTATTCATTGATTTGACCTTTGAATTATCTTTTGAATTAATTAATTATTAAAGAAAATAGAAAAGGGCATTTTGGTAATTTTGGCAAGGGGCAAAAGGGTAATTTTTGGGGGGCAGATCCTTGGCTATAAATAGCCCTCCCATTCAGAAAATTTTCACAAAAATTTGAAGAGTGGGGAAACTCAGCCCAAAAATCGTTCGGTTCGGAAAACTTTGCTGGAACACCGCTGGAATTAGGAACCGCTCTAGGACGGCTGAACCACCGAGGAACCTGCCTCTTTGCCACCATCTCCAGCCCTCTTTGCAGCCCAAGAAAGTGGGTAAACTTGGTTTGCTCACCTCCTTGGAGCTTATGTTTGTTTATGCTTGTTTTGATGATTATGTGACTATGATGATTTATGCTAGAAATGCTATGCTAGGACTTAGGAGATGATTCAGAAGGGTCCTGTGACCTGGACTAGCTAGGATTTTAATGGTTGGAATATGTGTAAAAAACCCAAGAAGTGTCCATGAGAAAGGAGGACAAGAAACCAAGAAAAAACCAAAGAAGTATGTTGCTGTTCGCCCAGGTATCGCTGAGCGGCCTCATGAGTCGCTGAGCGATCTCATGAACCGCTGACCGGCCTTTGTGAACCGCTGATCGAAGGGTACCGCTGAGTGGCAGTATGCTTCACTGAGTGGCTCCGGCTGAACTTAAAGATAAGGGTGGAAAATGATTTTGAAACATGGAGGAAACTCATGGAAACTGTCTTGGGCACATAGTCCAGCAAACCAAGATTTAATTGATGTACTTGATGGATGTATGTAACATGTAAGATGTATGTGGGACATTGCATGTAGAATGATTATGTGTAGAAATGGTTAGGTTATCATGCATCATGAGGACAAGGTTGTCATCTAAGTGTTAGGGTAACCTTAGAGAACTAGAGGTTAATCACTTAAATGCTTAAAGATCATAATTGAATGTTAGGGAACAAGTATGTAGCTATATGATAGGAAGCATCTCTCTTAGCGGACACGCCCCTCACCAGTCCCCACAAAGGGGTGGATTGGTTACTGATGAGGAAGGAAAAGAAAAAGAAAGAAAGGAAAGAAAAGATGAATGAGAAAGGGTGACGTCACGCCTATGAAATGATGATGATATAATGATGATGATGTATGGGTCTCCACTTGGTTTGAGTCATAGGACCAAACCCCTCGCCCTCCCACTAGGTGGACGGTTATCTCTATTGATGATCGAAGATGGAACATTAGTTGTCCACGGTGGTTCGCAACCACTCAGGTTATAGCGCTGCCTGGTCGACATCAATCAGAGGACAGAAGCAGGTTGTAGATGTTTGGCCGCATCTACATGAGTGGGAAAGACTCGGCGCGGCCCTGGTCCATTAGTTAGCTTGGAGCCGACGCAGCCTGTAACATCCCGCTTTTTCCCCTTAGTAAAAAGTTCGTAAAAATAAATAAAGTAATGTATAAATTAATTTAGAAAAGAGGAAAACATTACAAATGTATCCCTTAGTGAAAGTTCCCCAGGATAACTGCTCGTAGAGCCTTTTATAGGAATTAATCTCTTGAGGTCAGTAGAAATTATTCTGTGGGGTATTTCCAAATTCTGTTGACACTCAAATGAATCTTCTCGACCCCTAGAGATGGATGAAAACCTAAAGTGTCGGTAAAGCGGAAATCGGTTCGATTTCGGACGATTCCGCAGACACTAAAACAGCTTCGTTTAGCGTGAAAAATTGAGCAGAGAGCCCGAAGTCTCTGGAAATCCCATCGGTACCAGGGAAAAGTCTCAGACACCTTAGAATAGTCCCACAACCCCATCGGGAAAGTTGGGAAAGAACGAAACCGCGAGCCGAACGGTGGTCGGCAGACACAAGAGCGTAGAAACGGGTCGAAGGTATCTGTGAAAAATACTCTCTGGAGGAAAATTCACCAACACCTTCTAAGATTAATATTCCTAGGTAGAGGGAAATTAGAGGATCGCGACGGTACAAGCGGAATATTTTTCGGACGACCGTGCGCGACGCACTGACACTGCGAGCGATAAAACACGAGCGAAACGGAAACCGGGGAAAATTGGAAACCAGAAGCAGCACGTGGGATCAGATTTTTGGGGGAGGAAAATACTAAATAATTAGGTTACTATTCATGATTTGACTCCTAATTTATCTAGTTTAATTAATTAATTAAAAAGGAAATTAAAAATGGCAAAATTGTAATTATGCATAGGGGTAAAAATGTAAATTTAAGGGGCAGCTCTTGGCTATAAATAGCCAGCCCCATAACCAGAAAAAAATGCAAGAAAATCCTCTCCTAAGCCGAAACTCTACCCGTGTGCGCCGCGGTTACCCTACAGAAACTCTGCCGGAAGCTTGGACCGTGCTCAAGGCTTGGAGGACTGCTCTCCCCATCTTTCTCATCACCGAACAGCCCCCCCACAGGTGGGTAACTCTAGTTTACTCACCTCTTTGGTGGATGTATGTGTTTATGTGTTTATGTGTGTGTATGTCTTGATGTTTGTATGCATGCTTAATTAGTTTAGATGCTTGGTTAGGATAGGGAGATGATTCTAAAGGGTGGGTCGTGTGACCTAGACTAGATAGGATTTTGATAGTTAGAATATGTGTAAAAATCTCCGAGTAACCATGAGCAAAGGGGAAGAGAAAGGAAAGAAATAAAGAATTCGGTTTTCAGTTTCGCCCAGTGACCGCTGAGCGGTCGTTGGTACCGCTGAGCGGTCCCAATTCACCGCTGAGCGCTCAGGCTCAAACCGCTGAGCGACCCTAGGGTACCGCTGAGCGGTCTGAGACCTAACTTTGTTATGGATATTGTTTTGAGGCACATAGTCTAACAATCAATGATTTAACTGTAATTGGTAATTGATGTAAGTGCAGTATGTGAAATAATCTGTTAGCATTTCATGCATCATGATAAGATGATTATGAGAGGACTAGAAGTAATTCTGCAATAAGTAAAGATTATGAATTGAACCATAGGGAACAAGTCATGTCATGCTACAGGTCCTGAAAGGAAATTAATGCTGAAATGCTGCTGAAAATGCTGAATGAAATGAAATGCTGAAAAATTCTGAAAAAGGCCATGATCACAAGATGCCAAATAATGATCCCACTTCAGGAGGTCAGAGGGACATCCTGAAGGTGGAAGCCCGCCACAGGTGGTGTCGATATGGCATACCTAGAGGTGTGCGGTTACCACGCTTAGCACTGTCGAAAGTGATATGAACCTCTAGAGGAATTTGGCCCAATCTTCACGGCGTAGGCAAAACAATAAGGAATTCAAATAAAATGAACAATTGAAAAGAGGGATATGAGCAATCACTCCAGATTTGGGAAAGGGAAAATTGGGAGTGATAGACCCTAAGTTTGTAGAGTTTAATGACCTGACAATTGTAATTAGCCAACCAACGTTAAAGGAAAAACGTGACCTGCTAATTAGACGATTGTCCAACCACGAACACAATTAAACCAAACCACACAACAATGCACCTGGGTTGAAGCACGAATTGGGGGCTTTTGGGAGTTTGAATCACCAACCTTATAAAGAAGATTGACAAGACAAGGTCTCACAAGAGCAAAAGAAGATATTATAAAAACTCTCACAATGGGAGAAAGAATTCTGAAAATTTAGATTGTATTTCACTTCCAGGATGTTTTCTGAATTACAAAGTTCTCCTATTTATAGGACTTATTAGAACCCTTTCAAATCACCACTATTCAGAAATTTATTGGTCACTATTTAACATTGATTATCCACTACATTATTAGCCACTAAAACCCATGCACTAAAATTCCACCTCCCAGAGTTAAATGCTCCACTAACAAAAGCTGTTAACTTCACCAACGAAATGACCACTTAAAAGACTTCGTTTGGTCTTCTTGTCTTCATGGAAGTTGAAGCATTTTGTCTTAGCTTTCAAATGGTACCGGTTTCATCTTAATTGGATCACTACAGCCCAAGTTATGACCGAATTATCACATGCTGCTCAAAGTCCAACGACACATTATTGGTTTTGGGCTTGGATGATCATTACTTCTTTTGGGCTTGTATTTTCAGATTGCCATTGATTATTTAGAGCCAATATTTCTTTATTAACTATTTCTTGTATTCTTCTCATCCTTCCCCTTGTCATTGGGCCCCCATCTACTTGGACTTGGTCAATTGACTTGATGGCTGGGTTCATATCAGAAAGAGGGCACTCCTATGGTGGGGGTACAATATCCTCCCACTACTGAGGGGTCGAGAGAGGGCACGCGGCAGGTGGAAGCCCACCGCAGGAAGGTCGAAAGAGGGCCTACTTGATGGTGCGAGGTTATCCCGTCGTAGTACTGTCGAAAGAGGGCACTACTATTGTAACATCCCAACTTTTTCCTTCACCAAAACGTTGCATAATAAATAATTATGACTATATTAATGAGGAAAAGAGGAAATAAAAATGAAATAAAATTTTAATAGTAATTTTATCCCAGTAATAGTAGTGAAACAGAGTAATTTGACGATCTCGTGACGTCAGGTGACGTTTGGATCGAAATTAGGGTTTTATTATAATTTCTTTACGACTCACAGGAGTCTGTAAAATGTATTAATATGAAATTAAATGTAAGAATATGTCACCTAAGATTTTAATATTAACAAGGGGAATTAATAGGTCACAACGGTATGCCCGGAATAATTTTAGGACGTCCGGACATAAATAAGTAATGAACACATATGACCTAAAACACACTAAGGGCAAAATAGGAATTACACATGGCCCATGGACTAAGAAAAGCCACGGCAGCCCTTCCTTCCCCATACAAACCGAAAACACACACACATATTCTCCAAGTTCTTCATTTTCATTTTCTCTAAAATTCCTAAACCTAAACCTCACCTAAACTCCATCAAATTTCAACCATCATCTCTTGTTCTCATCATCATCAATCACTCTAAAATCAATCAAGAAGGCAAGTTAACATCAAGGTGAAGAGTTTCTCTTCAAGTGGAATCCAAGGAACCAAGCTCCAAAACCCTAATCTTCCATAATCTAGGTTTTCACTTTTCTTGACAAAGAAGAGTTCAAGCAAGCCATCAAGCTTCAATCTCATTATTCTAACTCATTTCTAAGCACCTAAGGAAGGCAAAGCAAGCATAGTTGGTGAGTTTCATCCCTTGGTGAAGAACCAA
>QANU01086973.1:0-11709 GCA_003254905.1 Nissolia schottii | reverse complement strand
GAAACCGGGCCAATGCCCAATGCTGCTGAATAAAGGGCTAAATGCCCCAATACTGAAAATATGGCTATATGCCACATGCTGAAAAGGGCTAAATGCCCCAATACTGAAATTGGCTATATGCCACATGCTGCTGAGGCCGTGATCACGAGAGCCAAAGAACAAGCCCATTTCAGTAGGTCGGATAGAAATACTGAAGATGGAAGCCCGCCACAGGTGGTTTCGAGATGGCATACCTGGAGGTGTGCGGTTACCACGCCTATGCATTGTCGTACGGGGGCAAGCTTAGGTGGGGGTACAATACCAGCCCACTGTCGAGGGGTCCCTAGGGGCACGCGGCAGGTGGAAGTCCACCACAGGAAGGTCTAGACAGTGTCGGACTATACTGGGGGTGCGAGGTTATTCCGTCATACTAGTGTCAACAGAGGACATTACTATGGTGGGAATAACACTTATTCTGTTATGCTGCTGTATATTGTTATTCTGTTATGCTGCTGTATACTATTATTCTGTTATGCTGCTGTATACTGCTATTCTGTTATGCTGCTGTTACTCCGTTATGCTGCTGTATTATGTTATGCTGTTATTTTGTGATGCTGTTACATTCTGTTATGCTGGTACATTCGGTTAAGCATGTATAACTCTGTCATGTTGAAGCTGCTGACTAGGTTGAGTATATTCTGCTGATTCAGTTATGCTTACTCTAGTTAACTATGTGATGCATACTCTGATTATTCTGTTATGCTGAATTGACTGCTGAATGTATTCTGAATGTATAATTCTGCCGTTCTGCCGTACCGTCAAGAGCAAGCTCGAGACGGTTATGTATACTCACGAACTGTTAATCAGCACGAGAATGTAGTAAGCAAGAATAGTTCCCATGTCACATAACAATGCTGATAAAGCCGTTCAGATAGGCCAGATAATAAATTGGTAGGCTGTTTAGGATGTATGCTCACTTAGAGATCTCTGAGCGGCCTGAAGTCCGACATAATCTGATACGAGACTCAGGAACTAAAGTTATTTCCACTGAGAACCTACCGTTCTCATTCCCACTGTTTTATGACTTCAGGTACCGAAGATGCTTCGTAGTCTGTGAATGCTGATAAGCCGCCACAGCTCCACGAGCGGCCAAGATAGTAGATAAACTTAAAGAGCTGGATGCCAGAATGTTTGCCAAAGGTCTACTGAGTAGTTTTCCAGTAGCCTTGTATTTTGATGTTTCCGGATTCTGTAGATGATATTTCAGTTTATGTACATGTTATGTGTAGCTTACTTATTGTATATACAACTATGTGACGGATTTGATGGACCACATGAATGTATAATAAAGACTTTATTAATATACTGTTATACGCTTTGTTATATTATTCTTTTTGATGCATGGCTCTATTTTAGTATTTATCCCATGTGAATGAAAAGATTTAAAATTGGTCCTTATTTTCTTAAGCTACTATTTTTGAAAGATAACTATGGACTAGAGTATTCGGACCGAGTAGATAACAACCTAGTGAGCATTGTTTACTACGTACGGGTAAACAATTAGCTAGGGTGTTTCACTAGGCTTAGGAAGACAATTCTAAAGGGTCCTGTGACCTNACTACGTACGGGTAAACAGTTAGCTAGGGTGTTTCAACTATGGTGGGGATAACATATATTCCAAAAGCATGTTCATTCTGCTGTGCATGAGTATATGAAATGTATGTATTTGATATTCTGTAATTACCGTCAAGAGAATGCTCGAGACGGCTATGTATGTATACATAATGTTAATAAGCACGAGAACTTAGTAAGCAAGAGTAGTTCCTCCATTACTTAGTAATGTAGATAAAGCCGTTCAGAACTTTAGGCCAGATAATAATCAGTAGGATGTTTAGTATGTATGCACACTTAGAAATCTCTGAGCGGCTTGAAGTCCGACCTAATATAACACGAGATACAGGAACTAAAGTTATTTCCACTGAGAACCTACCGTTCTCACTGCCACTGCCTTATGACTTCAGGAACTTATGACGACTCATATTACGAGGATGCTGACAAACTGACTGAGGAGCCATGAGCGGGTATGACAGGATATGGGCCTAGAGATAGCCGGATGCAGGATTTTGCCCAGGGCATACTGAGTAGTGTTCTAGTAGCCCTTGTATTTTGATGAGATGTATTTTGGGATTGTGTATATGTTACTTGTATATTATTTATTGTAATAACTACCTGACTGTTATGATGGACCAGATAAATGTATATTGTATGCTTTATTATTATTAGAGTGTTATCCGCTAAGCCCAAGGGCTTTACCGCTTGTTATACTTTTTCTTTCCGACGCATGGCTCTATTTTAGTAATTATTCAATGCAAATGAAAAGTTTAAAAAATGGTCCCTATTTTCGTAAGCAACTATCTTTGAAAGATAGCAATGGACTAAGGTATTCCCACCAGGTAGTAAACAACCTAGTGAGCTTGCTTACGACTTAAGCGTATGCAGCTAGCTAGGGTGTTTCATTTGGTATCAGAGCAGTTTGGTCCAAGTGACCTTGAGGACTGAGCTACACTATGCTTTCAAGCATGATCACGGTGTACACTCCTCGGAGTTGTATAGTCTGAACCTAGGTACATTAACCCTTTTCGAGTTTGGCCGACCCAGAATGGTGTGAGTGTAACTACTCAGCTATGCTACCCTGAGAAATGATACACGACAAGCGCTTACTTTGAAGGTTTTTGCAGGAACAGTCAGAGAGGAGGCCCAGGCCTAGAGGGTGACAGCAACTTATCGAAGGAACGTAACCCCCGACAACACCGAAGGAAAACGCCGCTAGATTTGGAATCTTCTATGAATGAGCAGTAGCTGAGAAGCAAAACGCAAAAACCGGGAAAAGGAAGGCACTAAGGTTCGAGGACGTCTCTTGCCTGAACTTGGAGGGTCAGACTTATGTCCTAAAAAAAACAAAATTTCAAGGCACGACTGAGGGATGGCAAGACAGAACCAAACCTTATCTGGAGTAGGGAGGAGTTCAAGTTCCCGGTCACCACTCTATTGATGCAGTTGAGAACGAGGACTTTTCTCAAGAGGAACCAAGAGAGTTAGGACAGGGCGTAGGTCATAAAGGAGAACGACGATCATCTAAGTCAAAGACGGTGAAAGCCCTAGCCTCCCGATTCGGCGACACAGTACCGACAAATTGGAAATTGCACCGGAGGCTAACCCCGGAAAGCCGGCCAGGGTAGACGGCAAGGACAAACCCGTGAAGGTGGGAAAACAAGCGTATAAGGGAGCGTGAACACTTGAACACGTAAGGGAATCGATTTTTAGCAAGCCCCCGAATGCTACAATGGTAACTTTCCTATTCCTCCCATTTCCCTAATCTTTCTTAGCCTAGTACCCCCTTTCTCTCAATTCGCTCTTTAGAGGAGAGGTTTAGTTGTTAAAAGAAAAACCTCTGTGGAAACTCTTTGGAGGATCCCTGTCAGACGTACCCCAAGAATTTCTAGGTTCCAAGTCATTACCACCCTGTATAGGTGCATTTGTGTCCCAGGAGTCAGGGATTGGGTTGAGCCAACCATAAGGCGGAGGCCAGCACTAATGTCACCCAGCTAATACGACCCTTGTAACTCCCCTTAGAAAGTTGTGGAGGTTCAAAATGATAGTTAAGAATTCAAACCTAGAGAACCAGGGTTCGCCCCAACCAGGAACTGAGCTAAATAAAACCCCCAAGTCACGTTAACCCTAGTCAGCCCCCAACATTGCAGGGAGATGATACACAGAAGTATGTGGGCTTTACGAAGACCAGACCCCCTACATTCGATAGACTTGTGGACCCGGAGGCAGCCCATAGCTGGGTGTAGGAGACATAGCAGGTAGTTGAAAACCTCATCGATATGGACACTTAACAAGTCGAGGTTGCGGTCAGAAGGTTGCAAGGTGCAGCGGAAACATGGAGGGACACCACCAGACCCCTGTTAGAGTAAGGGAAGGTCCAAATCATCGGAAACCGGTTCATGATGGCGGTGGTGGACGAATATTTTCCCCAAAGACTACGAGAGCAGAAGGAGGCCAAGGTTCCTGGAACTGACACCAAGATAGATGACAGTAGCGGAGTATACAACAACCTTTGAGAGGCTGGGCCGTTACTCGAACACCCACCAGCTGGATCCCGGCAGGGAATGAGGATGCGAAAATACCAGGAGTTGCACGATGAATCAGGGTACGGACTCTTTTAGAGAGTAGAAGCTTGAGGTGCAGGCGTTCGTTATTCACGTAGACGTGAGTGACTATGTGATGAGGGCGGACAAGTGCCAGATTGTGGAAGAGTCAGCAAGAAATCAGACCACAGCAAGTAGTGAGTAAGACAAAAGGGGGAGGACTGAGCAGGAAAGTGTCTCGCAGGACTAAAGGAGAGGGATGCCTTCTCCAGCCCTACGGAAATAATTTTCGAAGGTGTGGGAAGAGACGAGAGACTTAAGTGACTAAGACGCGGGTTAGAGTATATTCTATGGAGGAAGTAAAAAGGTTTGAGAGACTAAGTTCTGAGGACGCATGGTGGAAAAGGCTTAGTGGGCAGGTGTAGAAAACGAGAGAATTTCGAGACGAGTGTAAGAGAGGGTATAAAAATGGGATGAGGTATGGAATTAAAGTGAAACAGTCGTTTAGGAGGAACGTACATGGGAAAAACTAGAGAGAGCACGAATAAAAATGTAAGTGCAAGCATAAATTTAAGAAGATTGAAAAAAGAGGATGAGGCTTAAGTGTGAGAACCACGAATGTAATTCAGATTTCACCTAGGGAAGTAAGGAAATATTAAGATATAGGACACATAGGAGAACTCGAGATAGGAGCACTGGACGTAGGGGAACTTGATAAGCTTTAGGGTAGGGAAGAGTAGTGTACGAGCGAGAACAAGATACAGTCAGGGACAATGGGGATTAGAAAGATTATAGGAATGAGCCCTAGCTGGAGAGCGGAAGACCCGACGATTTAGCAACGCTGAAATTTCGAGGACGAAATTTTTCTAAGGGGGGTGGAATGTAACATCCCGCTTTTTCCCCTTAGTAAAAAGTTCGTAAAAATAAATAAAGTAATGTATAAATTAATTTAGAAAAGAGGAAAACATTACAAATGTATCCCTTAGTGAAAGTTCCCCAGGTTAACTGCTCGTAGAGCCTTTTGTAGGAATTAATCTCTTGAGGTCAGTAGAAATTATTCTGTGGGGTATTTCCAAATTCTGTTGACACTCAAATGAATCTTCTCGAGAGAGATGGATGAAAAACCTAAAGTGTCGGTAAAACGGAAATCGGTTCGGTTTCGGACGATTCTTCAGACACTAAAACAACTCCGTTTAGCGTAAAAAATTGAGCAGAGAGCCCGAAGTCTCTGGAAACCCCACCGGTACCAGGGAAAAGTCTCAGATACCTTAGAATAGTCCCACGACCCCATCGGGAAGGTTGGGAAATAACGAAACCGCGAGCCGAACGGTGGTCGGCAGACACAAGAGCGTAGAAACGGGTCGAAGGTATCTGTGAAAAATACTCTCCGGAGGAAAATTCACCAACACCTTCTAAGATTAATATTCCTAGGTAGAGGGAAATTAGAGGATCGCGACGGTACAAGCGGAATATTTTTCGGACAACCGTGCGCGATGCACTGACACTGCGAGCGATAAAACACGAGCGAAACGGAAACCGGGGAAAATTGGAAACCAGAAGCAGCACGTGCGATCAAATTTTTGGGGGGACGAAAATATTAAATAATTAGGTTACTATTCATGATTTGACTCCTAATTTATCTAGTTTAATTAATTAATTAAAAAGGAAATTAAAAATGGCAAAATTGTAATTATGCATAGGGGTAAAAATGTAAATTTAAGGGGCAGCTCTTGGCTATAAATAGCCAGCCCCATAACCAGAAAAAAAGCAAGAAAATCCTCTCCTAAGCCAAAACTCTACCCGTGTACGCCGCGGTTACCATGTAGAAACTCTGCCGGAAGCTTGGACCGTGCTCAAGGCTTGGAGGACTGCTCTCCCCCATCCTTCTCATCACCGAACAGCCCTCCCCACAGGTGGGTAACTCTAGTTTACTCACCTCTTTGGTGGATGTATGTGTTTATGTGTGTGTATGTCTTGATGTTTGTATGCATGCTTAATTAGTTTAGATGCTTGGTTAGGATAGGGAGATGATTCTGAAGGGTCCTGTGACCTGGACTAGATAGGATTTTGATAGTTAGAATATGTGTAAAAACCTCAAAGAGTAACCATGAGCAAAGGGGAAGAGAAAGGAAAGAAATAAAGAATTCGGTTTTCAGTTTCGCCTAGTGATCGCTGAGCGGCCCTTGGTACCCCTGAGCGCTCAGGCTCAAACCGCTGAGCGACCCTAGGGTACCGCTGAGCGGTCTGAGACCTAAATTTGTTATGGATACTGTTTTGAGGCACATAGTCTAACAATCAATGATTTAACTGTAATTGGTAATTGATGAAAGTGCAGTATGTGCAGTATGTGAAATAATCTGTTAGCATTTCATGCATCATGATAAGATGATTCTGAGAGGACTAGAAGTAATTCTGCAATAAGTAAAGATTATGAATTGAACCATAGGGAATAAGTCATGTCATGCTGCAGGTACTGAAAGGAAATAAATGCTGAAATGCTGCTGAAAATGCTGAATGAAATGAAATGCTGAAAAATTCTGAAAAAGGCCGTGATCACGAGATGCCAAATAACGATCCCACTTCAGGAGGTCAGAGGGACATCCTGAAGGTGGATGCCCGCCATAGGTGGTGTCGATATGGCATACCTGGAGGTGTGCGGTTACCACGCCTAGCACTGTCGAAAGAGGGCACTGCTATGGTGGGGGTACAATATCCTCCCACTGCCGAGGGGTCGAGGGAGGGCACGCGGCAGGTGGAAGCCCACCGCAGGAAGGTCGAAAGAGGGCCTACCTGGATGGTGCGAGGTTATCCCGTCGTAGTGCTGTCGAAAGAGGGCACTACTACGGTGGGGATAACATATATTCCAAAAGCATGTTCATTCTACTGTGCATGAGTATATGAAATGTATGTATTTGATATCATGTAATTACCGTCAAGAGAACACTCGAGACGGCTATGTATGTATACGTAATGTTAATAAGCACGAGAACTTAGTAAGCAAGAGTAGTTCCCCCATTACTTAGTAATGTAGATAAAGCCGTTCAGAAATTTAGGCCAGATAATAATCAGTAGGATGTTTAGTATGTATGCACACTTAGAAATCTCTGAGCAGCCTGAAGTCCGACCTAATATAACATGAGATATAGGAACTAAAGTTATTTCCACTAAGAACCTACCGTTCTCACTCCCATTGCCTTATGAATTCAAGAACTTATGACGACTCGTATTAAGAGGATGCTGGCGAATCGACCGAGGAGCCATGAGCGGCTATGACAGGATATGGGCCCAAAGATAGCCGGATGCAGGATTTTTGCCCAGGGCATACTGAGTAGTGTTCCAATAGCCCTTGTATTTTGATGAGATATATTTTGGGAATGTGTATATGTTACTTGTATATTATTTATTGTAATAACTACCTGACTGTTATGATGGACCAGATGAATGTATATTGTATGCTTTATTATTATTAGACTGTTATCCGCTAAGCCCAAGGGCTTTACCGCTTGTTATACTTTTTCTTTCCGACGCATGGCTCTATTTTACTAATTATTCAATGCAAATGAAAAGTTTAAAAATTGGTCCCTATTTTCGTAAGCAACTATCTTCAAAAGATAGCAATGGACTAAGGTATTCCCACCAGGTAGTAAACAACCTAGTGAGCTTGCCTACGACTTAAGCGTATGCAGCTAGCTAGGGTGTTTCACAGCCTCGGTCCATTAGTTAGCCGAGAGCATGGGAAGCAGGATGCGCCCTGGTCCATTAGTTAGCCGGCACGCATGAGAGAGTCTCAAAGTTAGCATGCATAAAGTATGAAATGAATGAATATGCAATGATATGATGAATGAGCATGTAATGTATAATTATATGATAATGTATAGGAGCACGTGTATGAAGTAAATACCGTCAAGAGAATGCTCGAGACGGCTATGTATGTACGCAAGAAAAGTTAACAAGCACGAGAACTTAGATAAGCAAGACTAGTTCCCAGTCACCTAGTAAAGTAGATAAAGCCGTTTAGGACCTTAGGCCAGATATTAATCAATAGGATGTTAGTATGCATGTTCACTTAGAAACACCTGAGCGGCTTGGTTGATAAATGAGAAAAGAGATCCCCTACGCTAAGGTTAACCACTGAGGACGACTGTTCTCACCCCCACTCGCTTATGCTTCCAGGAGTAGGCGAAGATTATGAGGGCTACGAGGAGCCCTATGAGGAGCCGCACGTGGAGCAGTAGAGGACCGAAGACCAGCCAGTCTAGCTTGGCATCAGATGGACATTTTGATATATTTTGATATGTATTTTGATGTATTTGAGTTGTATATGTAAACTATTATGATACTCTGTTGGTTGTACTTGTGATGGACCAGATACTTGTTTATGTAATTATTTATGCCAGTAATGATTATTACTCTTAAGCTTCAGCTCTATCGTTTGTATTATATGCTCTGATTCACACGCGGCTCATATTTTGCAAATAAAGTAACAAGTGGATAAGTTTTAAAATGGTCCATATTTTCCGTAATCTTGTATTTTCAAAAGATAATAAAGGACTATAATTAATCCCACCAAATGATTAACAACCTAGTGAGCATTGTGTACTACTCGAGGGTATGCAGTTAGCTAGGGTGTTACAGGTGTGCTTAGTAAGGGGTAGCGCCATCTGAGAAAACCCCTTGATGAGCATTCGGTAGTAGCCCGCAAAGCCCAAAAAGCTTCTGATCTCTATGATTGTGTAGTCCATGAAAATCGCAGGGGCATTAGTCAACCCGAACCTTGGCTCGGTGAACTCGTAGTGACCATAGCGAGTCCTGAAAACCTTGGCTCCTCTCAGCTGATCCATCAAATCATCTATCCTCGGCAACAGGTACTTGTTCTTGATTGTAACCTTATTCAGTTGCCGGTAATCAATGCATAGCCTCATCGAGCCATCTTTCTTCTTCACAAACAACACTGGAGCTCCCCACGGTGACGCACTAGGTCGAATAAACCGCTTGTCCAATAATTCCTCCAGCTGCTTTTTCAGCTCCTGCAGCTCTACCGTCGACATTCGGTATGGCGCCATCGAGATTGGTCCAACTCCCGAAACCAAGCTAATAGAGAATTCCACTTCTCTCTTCGGGGGAAACTCCAGAATGTCATCTGGGAATACATCCGGGTACTCACTCACCACCAAAATATGCGTCACGTCCTGCTTTGCCTCCACCTCTGACGAAGTTCTGGTTCTCCAACGGACAACAGTACAAAACTACTGATTCTTCTTTAGAGGGTGGCGTGGCTAGAACCACGGAAGGAAAGGTTTCTTAGCACAATCCAAGATCACCTGGTTGTCGCGTAACCAATCCATTCCTAGAATGACATCTATGCCCACTAAGGGTAAGCAGATAAGATCAGCCACGAACATTCGATCCTGTAGCTGAAGTAGACACTGGAGACATACTTGACAAGTCTCCACAGGTAGGGCGGTAGGGGTAGACACCCTCAGCGTATAGGGTAATGCTACAGGCATTAGGTTTAGTCTCCTAACACTGTCATAGGAAATAAAGGAGTGCGAGGCTCCCGAATCATACAATACAGTCAAAGTAGTACCCAGCATAGTGCACTTACCCATAATCAACCCTTCTGCATCCTCAGCCTCCTCGCCGGACATCGTGAAGACCCGTCCTTGTTGCTGGGCAGGCGGTGGAATTGTTGGACAAACTTTGGCGATGTGATCGCCCTTCCCACATTTGAAGCATACATCTTGGCTAGCGTAGCACTCCCCCAGGTGGAACTTTCCATATTTCGGGCAAGGTGGCCTAAATCCCTGACTTGATTGAACTGCTCGGGGGTCTTGCCCGAAGCTCCTTGGAACACCACCCTGTTGCGGTGGCCTAACTGCTGGCTGCTGGGGACTGATCATCTGTTGTGGGGGTCTGGCAAATCCCTGGTCCCCTCGGACCCTGGGGTCTCACTGCCCATTGCTGGGGTCACTGAAGAAACTATCCTCTACCTCTCCCAGAGAACGGAGCCTGGAAGGGTCCTTTCTGTCGTTGTGCCCGGGAATAACTCCCTTGCTCCTCCATCTTCCTCTTGTTCCTGGCGGTCCTAGCCCTGGCCAAATTCCTGGCCGACTCCTCTAGAATCATACACTTACTAAACAAAAGGGCATAATCCTGAATGTCCCAACGGTTAATGGCCATCTGCAACTCTTCCTTCAGTCCCCTCTGAAACTTCCCGCATTTTCACGCTTCATTAGGGTGCAGCTGATATGTAGAGGAATAGCGGTACAATCTCTCAAGAGTGGACGTGTATTCAGCCACTGTCACGTCCCCCTGTTGCAGCTCTAGAAACTCAGCTTCTTTCTGATCCCTAAGCCCCTTAGGGAAATACTTGTTCAAGAGAGCAGTGGTAAATCGATCCTACGTGACGGGACCTCCCTGCTGCTCTAGAAGAGGTCTGTTGGAGTTCCACCATGTCCTGGCCGCACCTCGCAGCTTCCTTGTAGCGAATCGGGCTTTCTGCACCTCTGAACAGGGGACGTCTTCAATAACCTGATCCATTTTTGCTATCTAGTTATGAAGGAGTTCTGGGTCCATCAACCCTTCAAAAGTCGGGGGTTTGCTCTTCCAAACTCAGCAAACTTTTTCATTTCTGCCTCTTCAGTTGTTGGGGCCAGATTCTGACGCATGGCAGCTGTTGCCATCTGATTCGTTGCCTGTGCTTGGGCTTGAGTGGCTTGGGCCTGAACCTGAGTGGCTTGGGCCATTTCACGAAGGATGTCGGCAAATTCTGCCAGCTCCATCGTCCGTTGTGTATGATCTCTACGAGGCGGCATGCCTAATCTGTCGTACTTGCATAATTCCGAGTTGATCAGTCTCAAGAAAGGCGGGTACACATGAACTTAGCACATACCACTCAGCAAAGACCTACACCATTAGTCATGCTCGGGAGCATAATGAAGCTCAGTCCATAGGCTTACGTAGAACTAAACTGCTCTGATACCAACTGTAATACCCTAGCTAACTGCATACCCTTGAGTAGTACGCAATGCTCACTAGGTTGTTAATCATTTGGTGGGATTACTTATAGTCCTTTATTATCTTTGAAAAATCCTAGATTAAGGAAAATATGGACCATTTAAAAACTTTTCTATTTGTTACTTTATTTGCAAAGTATGAGCCACGCATGAATCAAAGCGTATAATACAAACGATAGGGCTTGAGCTTATGAGTAATAGTCATTCTTGGCATAGATAATTACATAAACAAGTATCCGGTCCATCACAAATTACAACCAACAGAATATCATAATAGTTACATATTCAAGTCAAATACATCAAAATACATATCAAAATGTATCAAAAAGCATGGTATTCTGCTAATCCGCCCTCGGGCCATCACTGCTCCACAGGTAACTCCTCATATAGCTCCTCATAGCCCTCATAGTCTTCGCCTGCTCCTGGAAGCATAAGCGAGTGGGGGTGAGAACAGTCGTCCTCAGTGGTTAACCTTAGCGTGGGGGTACTTCTTTACTCATGACGAGCACCAAAACGTCGTTAGATTTTAGTGCGCGATCAAATAATAATTTATAAACCAA
>QANU01086934.1:144087-230596 GCA_003254905.1 Nissolia schottii | reverse complement strand
TATAGAGAGAGAGAGAGAGAGAGAGAGAGAGAGAGAGAGATCATGAAACCATGACAGTGAAGGTTTGAGTAATTCGCATTAATGATAGTACAAGCCTATGTGCCACAAAAAAAGATAGATAAGTTGTGTGTGCAATTATGTATAATGCGAGAAAAAAAAATCTTTTGGATTCAAAACTTATTTTCTTTAAACAAGATATCAAGTTTGAGTTGATGGAAGAGTTGCGCACTTGTAATAATAGACTGACTTAACTCAAGACTGATGGAATAAAGTCAATAAATTTTGGATAGAGTTAAACTTGGGCCTCTGACAATTTTTTTATATTTGGTTTAATTCCCTAAAAAATTTATTTTTGATTGCGGTTCACACATATCATAAATTACATGATTTTAGTCATGTTATTAGTGAGACTCTATAGTTTTAATCCTTGTTATTAATGAAACTCTATTAATTGTTGACATAGCTGACAGAGTGACACAACAATAGTGTCATGCGAACAAAATAAATTCACTTGACACATATCCTAGTCAAACCCAACACATAGCTTAATGAATCATAATTTAGGAGTACATTGGGGTCAAATAGTATTATAAACCAAATTATGAGTTAGATGAATTTATTTTACTTATATAACATTGCTGCATGACCATCTTTTAGTTATGTCACCAGTTAATAAAATTACATTAATAACAAGAATTAAAATCATATAATTTATAATACGTTTCAATAAAACCAAACAGTTTTTTTTTTAAGAACCAAATTTTAAAAATTTCTCATAAATTGGAAACATATTTAACCATCGCGGATATACACTCAAAAGGTGACTGCTTCATGGTTCCCATTCCCAATGAATTTCTAGCATCCTTCTTTCCGGGGCCATTAATTCTTTTATAGATGATGAATCAAGTATAATATGAGTTGCCTGGCTATGCACAAACATAAGGAATCCTGCCTAAGTAGAACATGGCAAGTTTTCAGACAACTTTCCTTTCACTTTCCCCTAACACTTTCCTTTTCTTTGCTTTGCATTGCTGGGTACTTGTACGTATAGGAACACTATGACTGTGTCATGTGTGTTTTCCTCCCCTTAATTTCCCTTTCTTTTTTACTCTTTTCCCCCTTTGATTTTCTTTCCTTGGTCTTACCTTGAGTATTCTAGTAGCGGCATTGTTCTCTTTCGGCAATAAAGGGATCCAACAGAACTCAGACAACCCCAATTGCAACAATTAATGCCATATCAGAAAGTAGTGAATTGTAATCTTCTTAATTAATAAGTTTATTGTCACGTTTCTTTGACGGAGAGTTTTTTTTTACTATAATGTCCCTGTTATTAAAGCAAATTATCAAAATGCCCCTGTTTTAAAACATATTATAGGAATGCACCTATTTTGGCCAGCATGGCTCTCGTGGCTACGTGGCGAGGCTACGTAAGATTCGCCAATCCGTTAGGCGAAGCCACGTAAGATTCGCCAATGCGGTAGGCAAATGTCAGCAAGATTCACCAACCCGCTTAGCGAATCCCTGTCAAATTCGCCAACATGAACACCAAATTAGCACTATATTTGCCAACCGGTTTGGCGAATTTGCCCTCAAGTAATTTTCACAATTTTATTTTTAAACTCCCTTTTATCTTTTATTTGCAAATAAAGTTCCTGACCAAAATCATTGATTTTCCTCCGCATTCTATCATACTATTTTCCCACTTGGTCTGATCTTAATGGCATTGCCGAAGGGGTTGAACTCATGGCTAAATCTTGTGATCCATGTTAGTCATTGTTTGTAGGTTTATCTTGGTGCTAGATTGTTAATGCGTTGTCTTTGTGTGTTTGCTTTGCTTGCGGGCATACTTGTGGTTTGAGCCTTTCTTTTCAATAAAAAAATCCTTGCAATTTTTTATTTAGGGAATCATCTTTAGGTAAATAATATTGGCCGACAAAAAGATTTTGAATGACCCGAGTAGTCTCTAAAGGCTAATAAAGAATCACAATTCTTCAAACCTTAAAAATTCATAGTGGGAACTAAAATCAGCCTTCACCTCAACCTTGAAAAGGAAAAAATTGATTAATTGATTAATTATTCAACTCCAAGAAGATGATCACCTGAACCTCCAACTAGTTAATAGCAGTAACACCAACATAGAAAAATGGGTTATTTGTATGAAAATAAAAAGATAATGAAACAGTACATGGACAAGAGTCCATAATATCATTTATGATTATGATATAGATATAAATATATAGATAATAGATATAATATATACTAATATATATGTGTGTGTGTGTGTGTGTGTGTGCGCGCGCGCGCTAGATTTATATATCAGGGCCAAAATCGACACCCTCTAGATTAGAATCAATAGAAAACCCTAAATTTGTAACAGTCATCCAAATCAATCAAATTACTCAGCAATTGACAAAGAGAAGGACTCCATTGGAATCCAAGGTAAGGAAGGGCATGTGGCTTTGGTGACGATGGTGCCAAGGCTTCTTGGTCATTATTTGTTTGATGTACATAAATGATGATAATGATGATTTTCTTCTTGCTAATAAGAGATTCTAAGTTGATTAAGGTTTCTAATTATGTGATTAAGCCTTAACTAGACTAGTTTAAAAGTTTCTATTAAGACTAGGAGCAAAATGGTAATCTTTTGTCACTTATAATCTTGGTTATGATAATAAACCCTTAATTAGGTGATTAGACTATGGTTATAAGTGTCACCTTCGAGCACCCACATTGCTCGGAGATGACATAACATAAATTAGGAAAATGCCTCACGTGAAAAGGATCTTCTTAAAGTGCATAAATGTATTAAAGAATGAGGAAAAGACAAGTAGGAGTGTCTACTTATCTAAGGTGTGAAGAAAAAGCTAACAAGGGGGCTTTATATTTATAAGAGGTGATCCATACTACTCCCAGTAGTGTTGGGCGATGTGGGACTTCTTGCTCACATAGCGTCATTACGCTTAGGTCCTAGCGCAATTGCCCTCCCAAGGCACCACTACACTCTGACTATTACACCTCAAATGTCTCTAAGGATATCTAGGACCCCTAGGCCCTTTGAGACCCTTCCTAAGGTCTCAATAACCTTTCCCAATGAGATACGAAGGTACGAAGCATCACAGAAGGGGGAATAGGACCTAACAGCCTTTAGTCTTGCCATGGTAGGCAAACAATGTTGGATGTTGATAACAAGGGAACATTCCTTATTCCAAAATATCTTTATGTACAAGTATTTTCGCAATGGGAATTTTATGGAGGTGAAGATAGGAAACAACCCATCTTGGGTGTGGTACAAACTACTTAAAGTTGGACAGGTCTTGGAAGAAAAGTCATTGCATGTAGTTTATGGTTGTCATGTAGGTGATATAACGTTTACGTTTCAAACAAAAACAAGAGTTGCACATTTATATAAAACTACATATGATAAAAATACATAAGTTAAATGTACATTACATAAAATTAAAATAACTGAATTAAAGATAACACAGTTAACAAAGCCAACAAAAAAACCAAATCAAATTAAAGCTAACAAAGTCACTAATGCTGAGTATCAGAGCGTGTCGGTCTAGGATGGGGGTCAGACGATCTAGGATGAAGGTCATTTGATGTGCCAGCCTGTGATGGATAAGTATATGGGAGCGGGTAAGGATACACTGATGGTGAGTAAGAATGTGGTGGTGGTGGTGGTGATGGGTAAGGGTATAATGGTGGTGAGTAAGAGTATGAAGGATATGAATGTGCATAATGATATGGTGGTGGATAGTAATTTGGTGATGGAGGATATGGAGCAACTGATGGGTGAGATGGTGGGTTAGCAGTATCAATATTAGTTGTGACAATGGCCTCATGCTGAGTACTTTACTGGCTTGAAGACTCAGATGTTTCAGTATTACAAACTCGTCTTCGTCTATCTGCTAATCCAGTTCTTCTTCTACGACGTGTCCTTAAGCCTTGGTTATCGTCATCAGGGGGCGATGGAATGTTAGTCATAGAAGGAGGAGCTAACTAAAGTTGTTCCCTTGAAATTCGATCATGCTCCTGTAATGTAGATAGGATAGCCTCGGCTGATATTCGAATATTGTCCATGTTAAATGCAGAGTGAGGATTAACAGACCAAAGACGTTGTTGTTCCGCAATGTCAGCCTAACAAGTTGAAATACCAATAATTATCATCAATAATACAAAATAAATCTTTTTAAAAAAATTATTGACATAGAACTTACCACAACTCCTAGAGTCGTCGAAGTGCGACCGATCCAATGTCGAGTTATTTTTTTATATCGTTGCATCTATTCTGAACGTACAGTAAGAGACATAGGCAATGGTCTCTGATTAACAATTCTCGCCTGACAATCATCCCAGTAGGCAATATATTGCCTATGCACATTTGGCCAATATTCGTCTGTTTTTTCGGCTAGGGTTATGTTATTTAAATGATCTGGCTGATGTGGCCTCCCTGGTATAGGCTGATCCATACCAAAGTGACGTATAACCTTATCAGGATTGTGCCACTCAACATGAAAAAGCATATCAAAGGGACCACTGCTCGCCTAATATCTTCCCTTGCCATGCAAAAGTTAGGAAGTTCTGCCAATATTTCTTCAGTATATGGCTGCCATAAAATCTAAAAAAAGTGAACAAAGTTAGTAAAAACATTATAATCGAAAGTGGAATAATAAAAACACAAATATTTATATAATTACCTCATTTTTCTCCAAGTTATCGAAAAAATGACGATAATATTGAAGAAAGTGCAATGAAGAATCTGACAAAACTTTATGGTTATGCCACCTAATTCAAATTTAAATGTAAAAAACATTAGTAAATCATATCATAAAATGCACATTGACTGTGCAATTCGAAAAGAATACACAAACAAATAAATAATACTTACTTAAATCCCAAAGGACGAAAGTGTGCACGATCAGGTAGATATTGATTCCAGGTTGCTTCGTCAGCAGGGTCAGCAAGTGCAAGGGCAAGACGAGGAAATTTATGCCAAACCCAATACTAGAGAATAACGCAAGGGTCTCCAATATCATGGTGATCATAATCAGTAGCCTTGCAAAGCTCCTTATACATAAAAGCTAAGGCTACAGACCCCCAACTATATGTTTTAGCATTGATGAAGTCCTCTAAAAGTGGGAGGAACATAGAATGCACCCATGACCTTGAATGGTCTGAAAATAATGTGCCTCCAATGAAATGAAGCAAGTATGCTTGTGCATACTGCTGGACCAAAACATCGTCAACATTGTCATCAGGCTCATTATTAAGTAACTCAACTAGCCATGACAACCAAATGTGTGATCCAGAATACCCACTTTGCACTGGTGGACGAGCACCGAGTAATTCTTCACATCGATCCACTAAGTGATCATCATGAGTTCGACCAATCATAGCATGACCATCAATAGGAATCCCAAAAATAATACTAATGTCCTCCAACGTCATGGTGCACTCCCCAATAGGCCTATGAAATGTATGTGTCTCAGGAGGCCATCTCTCTACCAGTGTTGTGATCAACAGTGCAATACCCCACATGAACAACCCCTACAAAGACAACCTGCTCTAATTATGGAATGATACAATCTGAAGGGTCTCGATGTTTTTCTAAGTGTTTCCCAGTGTGTACAAGTCTAACACGTAATGTCCGATCACGAGCCCCATTCCAAATATGCTGTGACACATGACAGTTTTGTAACTCGAGCAAAAGAGTCCTATAGACCAAGGTTTACATGGTGGGCCATCTTATACGCTACAATAGTAAGCATATAAATATAGTTTCCATCACTAAACTAATTAAATGTGTTCAAAATAAAATAACAAAATAATACATCAAATGTGTTCAAAATAAATTAACACAAACACATTAACAGGTCCTCAAACAAAACAACACACAAACAAATTAAAAGGTCTTCGCCCAAAACAATACATAAACACAAATAAAGGTCCTCTAATAAATGTTCAATCATAACAACAAAACATGTCAAACTAGTTTAACTTGATGGACCGCCACTATCATTCACTAAAGCTTTGCAACGATGACTACCCTTACCTCATTCCACATTCAAGTTGTTGTTGTTGTCCAAGATGGCAATTCTCGATTTATACATGCCACCTTAAGGGGGGGGGGAAGTATTAGGATTAATACTTAAGTTAATGTACAGTTAGAATTGTTAGTTTATTTTAACTGTAATTGGTAGTTAGTGTTAACTATAGTTACTAGATAGTGGTTAGTTATTTGTTAGCTAATTAATTAGCTTACTACAATTGTATAAATACTATTCTCAATGATCAATACAACTAATTGATTCATTTCTACAAGTTTTTATAACTAGTATTTCAACTTCACTTGATTTTGCATAACTTGACTTGAGTCGAGTAAGCTATTATGGTGTAAAATTCTTGCAATGTTAGGTTTTTTTTTTATAAAATTTTTATTCTTAAGACTTGAATTTGATATCTTGCTTAAAAGGAATAAACGTTGAACCATGAGAATCAACAAAAGAATTGTTTTGTATTTTTAATTAATCCTAATTGGAGAGTTATACTAACACATATTTATTTGAATTTGTATATTAAATATTATTCACAAACAACATGTATCACGATGGATTATATTTTACCTAATATCAGATATATTATTGTTCTTCTAGCCAGGGAGATTGGTTGCTTCCTCGCAATCTATTTCGATAAATGTGGTTGATCCGGTGAATTTTAAAAATCGGTAATCATTTCATTACTATTAATTACAAATTACAAATAAACTAATAAAAGTTATCAAGTTGTTACTTACTAAAACTGTCCTCAAATAAAAAACGGAAATAATTAGGACTGTTTAGATTTCTCTTAATTTTTATATCTAGGGCAGATGCAAGGTAGTGCGTCACTTGATATGTATATCAAGTAAAATATGAATAAATTAATGTGTGAGTGATTATATATTTGTATATTACGAATCATTTTTTAAATGCATTTTCACCAATAAGCTGGCCACAGAACTTGCTTCCATCAGTGAGGGGGAAGTTTAAGCATATGCTTTGATGCTGTTGGAAAAACAAAGACAGAGACAAACCAAAGCTTGGGATGGATAATATTGGGGATGCCAATTTTAGGTGATTAATTAGTTAAATTAGTTCTAAAAAATTGTTTTTGATATATATATTGTATATACATTAGTGATACTGATACTTGAAGAAATGCAAACTATTCAAGTGGGTCACTAGCTCATTCTCTTTGATTCCTTACAGTCTAATAACAATTTCAGTGTCTAGTTTTTCTTTCATTTTCATATATATTAGTAACTTATTGCAATTCACTCATCAATTAAAAGTTGGATGCCATAGTGCCCAAGAGCAAAGTAATAATTTGCATACAAATATCTCTCTTTAACCCACCATTCAGCATTCTCTCTCACACGTTCCTTTGTTCTTCCTTATAGAGCACACCACCCACCATCAAGTCAAAAAAAGGTAATTTAAAAACATAGAGTGACATGTAAATAGTAGACGCCTCTTTATAGTTTATGCCCACTCCACAACCACAACCACGAAATAATTGTCAAGTGTGATTGGATAATGTTGGTTATTGGCCCATGATAATCGTCACTAATGATGAAATCTGGAGAATTTATATAATCGTAGGGTCCAAACTCCAAACAATTATTACTGCTCTAGCAAAATCTTGTATAAAAATTAAGCTGAATCCTTCCTAGGCCAAGCACGCGAATTAAAAGGTTTTATTTAGGTTGGTCCTTTGTTTTCTGTGCCATACTGCCATGTAACGAATATGGATATAATTAAACTTACTGTTGGTTACATTTTTATAAACCTAGAGTTTGGACTTCCATAAATTAAAATTTTTATTTGGAAGATTATCAAAATGTAAATAAAAAATGTCATGCCTAAACTCTCTAAATCTCACATGAGAATTATAGAATGTTAAATAAATTTGGGTTAAATATATTTTTTAGTCACCCATAAATTTTAAATTTTGTGTTTTATCTTTCATAAATTTTTTTTGTTAAAAATCGTCCCTCATAGCAATTTTTTTGTAAAGTTTTAGTTCATGCCGTCATGTTAAGCCGTTAACTGCTAATGTGACAAATAACTTGATCACGTGGCGAAGGTGAGAGAGAGAGGGAGGAGAGAAGCAGGTGGGGGCGCGTAGGTGAGGTTGTTTCGCTAATGGCAGCTGATCACAGAGCTGTAGCGAAGAAAAAGAAGAGGACATCAAGCGTGAGCTGAGAGCAGTAAGAGAGCAAGCAGAGGAAACAATGGTTGGGTTAATCGTGTCACGTGTGTGACACGTGACCTGCCACGTGGCCAAGTTAATAGTCATGTCAATAGTTAATGGCTTAACAGAACGGCAGAGACTAAAACCTGACAAAATTTTTTTGAGGCATAACTTTTAGCAATAAAATTTATGAGGGGTAAAACACAAAATTCAAAATTTATAAGGGAATAAAAATATATTTAACCCAGTAAATTTTATAAATGTTTTTTTATATTTATGGATATTTTGATCATATACTACAACGTTGTTAAGCTTTTGGGAGATGCAGTTATTGATATGGTATCATAACTTTTATGACCAAGTGATCTAGGATTCAAGCCTTGTCACCCTTATTTTCTAACAAATATGTCAAGTTTCAACACAATGTATAAAGTCAACCTATGCAATGCGTTCACACCGAATGGGCTCATGCATGAGGAGGTATATCAAATATATAAAAAAAAAAGTCATTTAATTACCTCTATCTATCAAATTAAGCTTTTGGGATAGATGATTATTGAGGGACGTGATAAAATATATTGGGACTCTTTTTGTATCTGTTCAAACATCCAAATACCATAAATTAAGAATAGTTATGTGATGACACAAGTCTTCGCAGAACCCTTGTAGCAGTTATTCATTGTTGCAGCGGTGCAGAACACACTAACTGTTAGAATTTGTCAATGGCATTGATGCTGCCATTGTTGTGCAGCAGTGAAGGAAACCAGAGAAAGAGAAAACTCATACAAAGCCTTTGGGAATGAAGTTGAAACTCTATTAGCATTATCATTGTTAATTGAATAAGGGAAGTACAAGATATATACACACACACGTGAATCAGGTAAGCTAAAGGTAGCTATAGGGTGTGACTAACTTAACAAACTTTGTAACTGAATTTAACTAATTGCAGTGACTTGCACAGCAAGAAAACTGTTTATCTTTTCTCTTGTAATACTAACCGTTGTAGTGGTCGTCTACCACTGTAGTGGTGCAGTGTTGGAGTCTCACGCCACCTAAGTTATTAAGAGGGGGTGTTGAGCTCCCACTATAAATAAAACCCTTCCCAGAATATTTAAATTTGTTAATTCAATCAAGAGCCTTAAAAGTTTTGCTTCTAGTGCAACTACTCACTCTAGTTTAATATTTCGAGTCATGGGGGGAATCAATGTTTTCACGTAGGGTGTCAACATTATGCCATTAGGAGCTCTAGAGTTTCGAGTCAGTCAGAGGTGTCGCTCGAATTCCTATCGAGCTCACGAGGAACAACAATTAGTCTCTGGTAACTCCAAATGAGTGAATTGTTTCTTATGACTTATTTTAGCCATTATGTTTATGTTCATATTTTATAAGTATGATTTAGTTTTAACGCTTTCAATGTTTACGAAAATAAGGATTTGATTTATAAGAAAGACGTTTTTAGAAAATAAGGATTTATGAAAAGATTGTTTTATGAAAGTATTTATGAAATTGTTTTATTGAGACCTTTTATAGAAACATGTTTATCTTTATTTTCAAAAATTAGACTCATTGTTATAAAAGTCTGTGAAATTGTGATGAAACTGTTTGCAAAGTGATTTAGAAATCATGAAAACCATTTTAGAAACACCATGTGACCATTATTGTAGTGTATAAAGATCATCATATTGCATGTGTATGTTCATAGAAATCTATGACTATACTCATGTTAATTATACAACTTTATCATATCATGTTATCAATTATCATAGTTAAACTATTTTCATGGGAGTTGGATCTAAGATAGAGCTGTAAGTCTGTGACAATCTACGTTGACTCTTGATACCATTGTAGTTACCATAAGCTATTGGGATCTAGGGACTCAGATAGATAAATTACCATAAGTTATCGAGACCTAGGTACTCAAATAGTCAGTTAAATCAGACTGTAATGTTTGGGATCAACCTATCTAGATACCTTCTTGTGCTATTGTTTTGATGCTTTCATGAAAGTATTACTAGTATTACTATGTTATTATAATATTTTTGTATGATTAGCATTATTATACATTGCATCATGCATGTGCATGTTTCGAATGTCCCGTGGGTGGTGTGGGTGATCGTTCGCTCACTGAGACTCTCCCTAGAGTTCTCACTCCTCACCTCGCATCCCAGTTACAAGTTAAGTTAATGAAGCAATATATGGAGGTCATGGTCAGTTGCAGTAACATCAAGATTCTCGAGTAAGCAATCACCTTGAGGTGAAACTGTTTATAGGTTCATGTTAAAATTATTTTATTTTATTTTATTTTACATTTATGTCAATGTCTAGAGTGTTCCAATTTACACAGGCAAGATCTTCCGACTAATCACATATTTTAGTATGTACAATTATGTTTTTTTTGTTTCAAGATAAATTGTAAAGAGTTTATTTATGTTTATTCAGAAAATAAGTTTTAGTTTTTTTTTATTTAAATTTTAAAATGCACATTTTTACAAAAAAAATGTTTGTAAGAGGCTTTCATAATGAAAATAATTCTTTGCGTGTCGGTAACAATTTTCAAGTCGTTACAAGTTAAGCTACATTAATACAAACTCAACTATATTTTTGGTGTTGATGATTGTGGAGATGACATTATAGGCTATGGTAGCGATGTGATAATGGCAACAATGGTCCCGATGGTTGTTGTAGTTATGGAGACAGTGATGGTGGCAAGTGGTGGGCGGTAGTGGTGCATCTGTGGTAGGAGAGAATTGTTAAGGGAGAGGGGGTGTTTTTGTTGGTACGATTAGGGATATTTTTGTTAAAATACAACTTGAAGAATTGTCTAGAAGTTGTAACTCAGATAGACATCCCTATGCAGAAAATCTAGATTACCTATAATCTTTTTCCAACCAAACAAGTCAATGTTAATTACAGTTAAACACACATTGTTGATAATTTGGATAGATTACCTTTGTTAAGAATATTATCATATCTCTGATTTATCTCTAATGTTTATTTAGGTTGATTATTTCAAATTTAGGTTGATTTAATTTGATTATATCGTTTAAATTATGATTCTGCTGTTAGCCTATAAATAGGCATACACATATTGTACTCAGTGAAAAACACATGATCAAGTAATATTATTCATGTTCTTTTTTGTATTTTTTGTGACCCTGTTTGTGTAATTTATCTGATCCATCATAAAATCCCATGTGGTAAGTATTAAAACTTAATTCTAATCCTAACCATTAAAACTTCAGCAGTTGCAAAGAACAAACTTAATTCTAGCATGTAAGTATCCAACTCTTCAAAGAATTGCTAGAGATGTATTTGTTATACCTTTGACCATTGATGCTTATGAATCCATTTTAGTGTGCGTGGTCACTTGATTGGTCCTTATCATGATAATCTACATAAAAACAGAATGGAAGCTTTGATCTGTTGTCAAAATTGGTTGTGGTCAAGTGCTATGGACAAAGGTAAATTGTTTCATATGTTTTATCTATTTTTTTAAATTTTGGTTTTCTAATAAAAGTAATTGGTTTATTAATGAATTTATCATGTGTAATTTATAGAGGAAAACCATTTACAATGGATGATTACCAATTGATTAATGATGTGAAAGACGGCATAGATAGTGAAAAATGATAACTTTAAGAGTTGGGAAGTTGCAAACAGACAAGAATTAACTTGGTTACTACTTGGAACTTATTAAGAACTTATGTGTATCTTAGATATTTCTATGTCACTTATGGAGAACTTGGTTGTTATTTACTTGTTATTTATTGTTATTGGATCTTTCTATATTTAATCAATGTTGAGTGTTGACAATATTTGTGACACTTTATTATATAATTATGTTTAGTGTTAATAAGGTGTAGGGCAGGGTCTAGGTGAGGTAAACCCCTCCATTGTCATCCCTACCTCCACTAAACTGTGACAAGCTTAAAGTTTGAGGAGCTTTAGCTTGAGTTATATTAAATTGATTTAATGTTTATTTTGGTTGATTATTTCAAATTTAAGTTGATTTAGTTTGATTATATCATTTAAATTATGATTCTTTTGTTAGCCTATTAATAGGCATACACATATTGTACTCAGTGAAAAACACACAATCAAGTAATACAATTCACGTTCTTTCTTTGTATTTTCTGTGACCAAAGTCTGTGTTATTTATCTGATCTATCATGAAATCCCAGAACCTTATATCAAATAACCTCTAAGATAAATAATAAATTTGAGAGAATTTTATTTGACGAATAAGAAAGAAATTTCATTTATAGAGAAGCCTAATAACAGTTACAAGAAAAATAATACATAAAATCTAACATTTATAAGATACAAATATTCAAATAATTGAAGATCTGCAACTCTACTTCTTGCACAAAGACAGTTAAAGTTTAAGCATATTTCACATTTGAGACCAGTTAAAAAAATACATTACACATTTTTTCACAATAAATTTGAATATCTTTTACATTTGTAAGAAACTATAAAAATCACACAAAAGGAAACGAAAATATCCAAGAAGAGAAAAACACCCAAAAAAAAAAAGGAAAAAAACACAAAAAAAAGACAAAAACACGAGATGAATTTGGATAACTATACTTCAATCTAAGCAATCCATTGATAAAAAAAAAAAATAAAATAAAATCTCCCAACACAACGAAAAAGAAAAATCGACGAGGTTGCCGCTAATTAAGTATGACAACCTCATTAGAACTTGACTTTATCATATTTAATCTTTCATCAATGTCATCATTAATTTTATGTTAGTACTAATATCAGAAGATATATCACATGACAAAAACATTTACAAAATTAACACAAGAGGATCATTCTCTATTTTATACATACATTAAATGAAGGGGCAGGGTTAATTGTAAATATAATAATTTGGAGTTCTATAATGAGACATACAGCATAATGAGATCATATCCCAAAAAAAAAAAAAAAAAAGGCATATGTGCATTCATTCACATTGGGTGGTGATAATTACATTACATGTAACTGTACTGTGCATTTTCCATCAACAAGCAAGGAACATCCTCTTGGCCCGTAGCCCCCACAGCTGGCGGTGGATCCATATGATCTGCTTCCTTGGAATCATTTTCGTGACAATGACGCATCCTATGCTTTTTCTAACCGCTCACACTTAAAAAAAAATTAATAATTAAGCCTTTTCCCAAAACTGAGTTGTAAAAAAGGCAATAATCTTCATTGAAAAGTGTGTGTGCTTACTCTTTCACTTTTCTATTTAATACACTCAGCATCTTTCCTTCTCTCACATTGCATTGCTTGCATATTCCTCAATTTCATGTGCTGCTGTTACCTAACGCTTTATTCCTTATCCAAATTATATATAAAGCATGCTCCTTTCTGAAAAGATTGGCTTATAGATCAAGTTCCCTAGCCTGTTTTTCATTGTTAACTTAACTTGGGGATTTATACTCCACCACCATCATTATCATGTTTTCATCAACCATGACTACGCTTTTCATTCATTAGTTTATTGGCATGCCACGCCTTTTAGGACATCTTAAAGAGTAAAGACAAAGAAACGTAAAAATGAAGCCATATGGGATTAATAATTAAATTATGTTGTTTATGCTGATTACTCTGTAGCCCAAAAAACAAAGAACATGCATATGTAAATGGCCCTGATTCTGATTACTCTGTAGCGCCAAATAATAAAATGAATTCACACACACATTTTCATTTTCCCCTTAATTTCTTTACTATTGTATATCTTCTTCCGGAAAAAGAAAAAAAACATGTAGGTAGATGCTAAATGTCTATGTTATAAAATTACTAGATGGATTTAAGTTTACGAAGGAGCCATGACTTAAGGTATAAGATGTCTTTTCTATGCAACTTATACTATTGCTCGAAATATAACAATCTTTCTATATTCTCATGGTAAGAATAAAATAAATAAGTAAATAACAGTTGTTCTGATTCCTCTAGATGGTTATGGGTTTTTATTGATTGAAACATTATAGTATAGCTATACTATACAAAGGGACGAATGCCTTGAAAAAAAAGGAGTTATTAGATGACATTGAACATATATTTCATTTTGAATTGTTTGGTGCATGCATTGAATATATATTTCATAAGACCAAAAAAAAAAAAAATACATATAGTAGTACACTCCATTTCATAAACACACGTGGAGATTTTTCATCACCAAATATGGCTGTAAGTTTCTGTTGAATTCTAAATATTGTAATATCCTTTCCAAATTCATAAATCAAGTTAGAATCAATTTACTAATGTTTTAATTTTATATAGGCATAATAAATTAAAACTGTTTTTTTTTTGCACACTACTACTATAATTAATAATAATTATACGCAAATGCATATATACCGGACTAGTATGAATTTACCGGTCCCCATTCGTTTTTTCAATAGGAAATCCGTACACATAGTTTCTAGAAATTTCTTATAAAATGTGATTTATGTCAGCTTGGTTATTAAATTATGAGTAAAAAGTATATGTGATCTTTCCGGTCAATTTTTATTTTTTTAAAATATATAGGATCTTAAAGCCTACATGTACTAACTAGAATTTTATGATTTCTTATACTTTAACTATGTATTATATATGTTCATATAAAATTATCAAAAAAAAAAATGTTCATATAAAATATGAATATAGAATTTTAAATTATTAATATTTTAAAAGGGAAAATCTTCTTCTTCTTTTTTGCTGGTAAATATAATCTTTTTATATATTTTATGAATCCCAATGCGTTTACTTTTTAAAATATATATAATCAAAAGTATAGGCCAAAAGATTTCAAATTTTTAAACTATACTAAAAATCTTTGTAATTCCTATTTTTCAGGATTTTATTTTCTGAATTACTAGAACACGAGATAGATACAAAGAGAAGAGAATCTCTAATATGTTTTTATAATATAATCACAATTTTCCCTCTTTTCAATTCCAAAACCCAATTTATAACTGAACTATTAAAAATAATTGTAAAAATGTGTTATTTAAAGTGGATGTACGCATTTCTTTTACTCAATTTCAAATAAAAATGTAATGCAAAATAATTATAAAAATAAAACCTCTCAGTGGCGAGAGAGTATGTGATTGCCTTTGTGATTTAATTCGAATGAAAGTTTGACTTTTTAATTTATTTTTTAAACAAAATAAAAGTCTAGGCTGTTTGAGAGCCTATAAGTTGGATGCTAGTTAGTGGAGCATATTTCTTAGCATAATTCATAGGTAAAGGTTTCATTTATTTATTATTTAAAATTGAAGCACTATCAGGCCATTATGTATTTAGTCAAAACTTATATTTTTAATTAGTTTAGCCGCAAACTCTTTTAAAAAAAATTCCAACCGAGCTTAAAATTATTGTTAGCATGATACTTGCATAGATTTGTCGATTATATAAATTTAGAAGGAAAAAAAA
This sequence comes from Nissolia schottii, assembly GCA_003254905.1. Lineage (NCBI taxonomy): Eukaryota > Viridiplantae > Streptophyta > Magnoliopsida > Fabales > Fabaceae > Nissolia > Nissolia schottii. Next base: position 214,948 of record QANU01086934.1, on the reverse strand, counting down.
ATCTTAATTACGAGAATCTTATGGGAATATTGATAAATAATTTAAATACAAGCGAATTAGTACAAACAAATAGTAATAATAGTTGGGTTAGATAGAACTAATCAGTTACTAATAACAAAAACAAAAAGAATAGTACAAATCCCTCTCTCCTAGTTGAGTTGCATATTAAATCCTCTAAAGTAAGTTGCTAAATTTCCACGGAAAATTATAGGATTCCATTATGAGGGATGGTATTCAAATAAGGCGTCTAAAACCCATAAATATAATCCCCATCGTTCTTGAGATTTTTACTAATATATTTTTCTTCACATAAAAAGACAAAAACTTTGCTAGTGTTTGAAAATCACAAGGCACATAGCATGTCTCACCACATATCTCATCCGTCCTCATCCCCACAGTGTTAATTATAAAAAATTTTGTATGGACACAAATTTAAGATGACTTTATAATATTCACCTACAATAAAAATACATCTTATTACTCTTTATGTGTATCACACTTAATATTTTTAAATTTTATTAAGTGAAATTCTTTTTTTACTGTGTTTATATTTAAGAATGATATATTGAAGAATGATAGTACATTAAACTTATTTATGGTTATACAAAAGTTTCTAAATAATTATTCCATCCTCTCATGATATATCTCTCTCTCTCTCCTCTGAATCCACACAAAATCAAAGTACTTTCTTCGATCCCAAAGCCGTGTCAAATTACAACGCAATGCATAATTGTCAAAGCATAAAGACAGATCAACTTTATATAACATGTCTCTTGATTCTATACACACACAATTGGTAATCACAAGAAGAAGAAGAAGTAAAACAAAAACAAAAACAATTGTTAGTACTCCTTAGTATAATATAATATTAAATCAACAATATTTCACCAAGTAAATTAACCAAACTGCCAAATAATGATGCTATACGACAATCCCCGCTTGGCGTTTCCGTCCAACAAAAAAAGAAAAAGGGTAAGTGGTAAATTCCATCACGTAACGGAACCCACCCACCAACCTCATCTACCACCACACATCGTTTTCCATTCCCATTCCCACAACTTTAATTCTTGATCCATCATGTAACACACCGGCTCAGAAATAAAACAAGAAAAATAAAGAAAGGACTATGTATCGAGTTACACGGGCAAATTCAGCAATAAACATAGAAATTCACCACTTTAATTCGCTGATCTATCCCAGATACATGGGGTCCAATTAAGAAACCCATTGAAAAATAGAGAATGGAATCGAAGGTGAGTGAGGAGAATTCATCAACGCTATATAAATATGTCGAATCGATTTATAATGAACATATACGAGATTGAGGATCCAAATATTTCACATCTTATACAAAGTGAAACATATATAACTAACATATAAAATAAAAATAAAAAAAAAAGAAAAGAAAGAAAGAAAGAAAGAAATTGATCCAGCAAGTGGAATTGGATTTTAGAAAGAGAAAAGAAAAGAAGAAAAAAAATGTGTAATTTACGTAGCTTCACCATATGCTTTGAAGGCAGCGTTTGGAGGAAGCCAATTGAAAACGTGGGAAAGCAATTATTGAAGTTTGTTTTAATGTTGGAACATCATGTACAAGGGCAGGTCCTCTTGGGAAAAGTGGATCTGAAGAAAGCGTCCATGTCCTCGTTGCTCGGCACCTCGAAGAACTGGAACTCGTCTACAAGCTTCCTCTTGCACGACACCATCGCCTTCCCCTTACGAGGCGCTGGCGGACAAGTCAGCATCTCCGGAATCTTGCTCTCTTTCGACGTCGGCGTCCTGTAGCTCTCCTCCTCCTCCTCCTCCTCCTCCTTTAAAACGACGCCGTCGATTTCCACAGCGCACGAGGCCACGGAGGATGGCGTTTTGACTTCTTCTTCGTCGTTAACTAATTCGGTTTTGGCGATTTGGTTGTCGTTTTGGCTGTGGGTTTCCATCTTGATGTTGGAGATTCGGAGCTTGGGGAGATCGTGGTGGAGGTGAAGATCGGTGGACATGGTTATATATATATATGTGTGGGGTGGATGGATGGATGGATGGATGGATGGATGGTAAGAAATGAATTTGGGGGAAGAGAGGAGAGAGAATTATTAAAATGAAAAATAAAAATAAAAAGAAAGAAAGAAAGAAAGAAAGAAAATTACTAAACGTGATCAGGTGCGTGAAACTGCGCTTTGTTTGTGAATATATAGAGATTTTCTTTTTGGAAAGCTTTGAAAGCGTGCGTTAGAAGGTAGGAGGAGGAGGAGGAGGAGGAGGAGGAAAAAAGAGGAATTGAGGGAGAGAGAATGGTAGGAGGAAGAGAGAGAGAGATATGGGGTTGTTTTTGGTTGGAGGTGGGGTATCACTATCACTAAAACTAGAGCTAGCTAACTAGTGCTGGTTTCCTTTCCCACTTGCACGCACGTTACTTTATTACTGTTTGAGGTTTACGGTAAAGAGTTTGCATTTTTTTCGTGGGACACCTATCTATCTATTTATTTATTTATTTGTGACATAAATCATTTATTATTAAATAAAATTTTAATAAAATGTGAATTTTATAAAAATTTGATTCAATAAATAATGAGTATAAATAATATTTATTTTAAAGTAAAGTTAGCGTAGTTAAGTAACTTAGTTTAGTCATCTCATTATCTATATTAGGATTATTTCAATTAATTACTAAGTAACTTTTGCTTTTTATTTTTTCCACGTTTATTTTTTCAGTGTATTACAAAATATACTAATAATTGTAAATGAGATTGAGCTGCCCCCAATTTTAGATTAAGTTATGGTTTAATAATTCACGCAATCTGAGGAACACTGTACTGTTATTTTAGTCGAGAAAAACTGCTTTGCCATGTGTTTTTAATGTAAAACATATATGTAAGGGCAGATTTAAATATGTCTGTCAATTCAAATAACATAGTCAGATCAAACAATAGAAGCTAAACAGTACAAAAACGTATCTCCAGCCATTGCAGATTAAACACGAAGTAGCTCAAGTACGAACTCGAAATTAGCTTTGTTTTTTTTTAGATCCTCACTCACTCAAAAATAGATGGTGTATTTTTTTTTAAACAGATGAGTAGGCTTGGTGATCCAAAATTGAGAGCATCTCATCCTATTTATAGAGCTGAACCAATTTTGATCAGAACGTGGATTTGAGGATAATGACGTGAGTTGATTATTGCAAGTTGCATATATAAGGGTTGAACGTGAAATGAAAATGGATCAAATCCAAAAAAACTAATTTCTCGAAAAACTGCGGAAAAACATGGGGAACGTGAGTCAATCCAAAAATTCCATCATTCTCCCACTTGGTCCATTTAACTCAACGTTAACCATAACAAGAAACATAATATATGAGTCATGGCGATAGGTCCTCTAATAGTGAGTAATATCTTCCATGTACTACAATATATCAAGTCTCTGAACACTAGCTCTCAACTTAATGAGTAAACCATATGTTTATTCTAGATCTAAGCCAAATGATATTTCTTGAAATAAATAAATATGTGCACTAATCCATATGAGAAAACATATATAAGAGTTTCATAAAAAATAACAAATGTACGTACAATGAAATTACATCATGGAACCAAGTCCTATTCGTATTACATGATCCTTAAAATTCTTTGGTGGCATGCTTTTAGTTAAAGGATCAACAATCATCAACTCAGTACTGACGTGTTCAATGACCACTTTATTCTCTTTAACGCGTTCTCTTATGGCTAAGTACTTGATGTCTATGTGCTTACTTCGACTTCCACGATTGGTTGAGCAGGAATCTTGCCCTTAGGATCCTTTTTCTTATTTCCACTAACGGTTAAGTTCACCCTTTCGCCCTCTTCCATAATTAACCTTTCTTCTTCTTGAACACACATAGTCATCAAATCATTAATTGACCATCTGTCTTTATTGTGTTATAAGAGATTTTGAAGGGAGCATATTGCAAGGGCAGAATAAGGTAGTGTAATCGGAAAGAATCAGACATGGTAACCTCCAAAGCTTTCAACTGAGCCACTATATCCCTCATGCGTATGATGTGGTCACACACACCCCTTATCCCATGGAGCCTTAAGGATGAGAATTGCATTATAAGGGTGCTGGCAAGGGCCTTATCAGATGTAATGAACTGATCATCAATGTTCTTCAAAAGATCCTTGACTTTCTCATGTTGATCGACGGAACTATGGATACTAACATTACAAAGAGACGATTAGATCTTTCCCACCTTTCATAAAGATCGACAGCATCTGGAGTGCTAGTTTCAGTAAAGCCTGGTGGTTCATCTTTCCTAATAGCATGGTCAATATCCATCCATCCTAAATGAAGGAGATTTCTCTCCCTCCAAACCTTATAATTGTCCCCTTTCAACTCGGGAATATCATACTTTATATTAGAAATGTTAGCAGATTAATTAACTGCAAATTTCAAAATACATTCTCATTATTCATAATTTGAGACTAAACAAATTGTTATGTTTTACCAATATAAAACATGTATTAGTTTATGAACCTAGTGACATATAACTTGCTTGTGGGCTAAAGTTCTACTCGATTAGATTCATGCTTACGATAAAACTATCAAATTATGTTTCTTCTCAATTCCTGTGGGTAAATTGAGAAATATAACCTGATATTTCATCCTAATTAATCATACAAACATAACAAAACTCTTGTGGGTATATTTCATTACATTAAATACAATTAATCACAACCAATGTTTTAAATGTGATTTAACACTTAATAATATGATTTAATCAATTAAAGATGTTGTGGCTATTCTCTAATTAATTAAATCATATTAATCACCTAACATTAATTCTTAATAAGAGCTAAATATTTTCATAATATTCTCCATAATGCAAATAAGTTGAATAATATTGCATGAAAAGATAACTTCACATGTACAATAATCATATAATCATACACACAAAATTTCAAGAAGTAAATAATATATGCATACAATTATCCAACAGTTTAAGGGACACCATAGAAATAGAAACAAAATGGTTCATAATCTGTAAACAAAAATGGTTCAAAATGCATGGCAACATCAGGAAATAACCACATGTTTTCACCTATATTGTCATGCAAACCAACACCATTCGGGCTCATAAAATCAACAATTTTAGTCCCAAGAGATTCACCAAAATAATGCATCCCTCAACCCGATTGATAACCATCTCTTTTAGTTCCACACAAGCCAATATTTTGATAAACACATAGATTCAATTATGCTACCAGGTTCTTCATCAACACACATTTGTTCCTTATTCTTTATACCATCCAAATGGAAATGGCTCTTCTAAAGTGTAAACTATTCATTAATGCAAATACAATTTAGATTTCCATTTTTTTTATGTGAGTTTGGTGAGTACATTATGATTTACACCAAGCGTGCAACGTGGTGGTTGCGGAAATCGCGACACGGTAGTTGAGCAACCTGCAGAAGCAAAAACAGTTGCGCTGATCGCGGCGCCTTGGCGTCTCAGGATCCGAAGGGGACTCCGGATGAGGCGGCACACCTCTGTTAAGCCACCGTGTTAAAATCCATCAATAACAACATCTCTATTCAGCCACCACAAGCGGCGCAGGTTCATACGCCGCCGTCGCCATCAAAACCCAAGGCTCATAGCTGGTGGTTGCCAGAGTCAAAGTTATCATCGCCGTTTTGCACAGCAGGACCCAACAGAATCGCCGACGGCAACTCCGAACCCATATTGAATAAAACAATGTTTCAGACATATAGTTCAAAAATAGAAGCAAGGTAGAGGCATAACCGCCGTGATACCAAATATAAAAGGGCAGATCTAAACATGTCAGTCAATTAAAATAACGAATTCAGATCAAACAGCAGAAGCTAAAAAGTACAGAAGCGTACCTCCAGCCATTGTGCAGCTCAAGCACGAATCGAAAATAGCTTTGTTTTTTCCAGATTCTCACTCAAAAATAGATGATGTATTTTTTTTAAATAGAGGAGTAGGCTTGGTGATTCAAGTTTGCCATCACAGAGCTCAACCAATTTTGATCAGGTTTGAGGATAACAACGTGAGTTGGTTACTTAACGTTGCAGAGATAATGATTGAACATGAAAGGAAAATAGACCAAGTCCAGAAAACTAATTGGGAAAACGTGTGGAACATGGGTCCATCCAAAAATTCCATCATTTTTATGTGTTAGTGCAATGAATTTTTTTCACATGGGAAATAGGGAGCTAGCAAAATTGGAAGGAAATCAGAGGGTTAAACAACATTCGTGTAACGGGAGCATATATAGGAAATCTTCATTAATTTCATTAATAAAAATTGTGTACTTTAGAGAAAGTCTTAAACTACTTGTAATTTGCTTGCATAAATCCTCATACCGGAAATATATATTAAATTATGATCTCCATGGTCTTTACAATTTTCATTACTACATATCATCCAAATAAGTTCAGTTTATTTTCTTCTATGTAAAACTGAGTTAATGGAGGTTAATAACAATAACAACGGTGTTAAATGTGAGTAGTAATAATAATAATGACTCCAATTTAATCTCGCCCATTTTTTTTTTTTAATTTGATTTTTAGCCCGTGAAATATTTATCAAGTATCAACAGCTGGGGGCGTTTTATGTCTTCCAAGAAATAACAGCGTTTTTGGTGAACGACAACACGTGTAACACACACATTACCTGGTTGGACTAAATTACCCTTTGTTGTGCAACATGACGGGATTTCCCCTAAACGGCAGCGTTTTATGGATTATAAGAATTATAGCAGCATTTTAAGGCTCGACCGCAGCAGATAAAACCGGCTTTTCCCCTAAACGGGATTCACGGCCCCCTTGCTTTTACGAACAGTCAATTAGTGGAACGTTCATCTTACGTTACAGGTCATGGCCTTGTGGCCACGCGCCTTCTACGGCGCGTGTCAACAATTAATGGAACCTTGACAGCTTCTTGCAGCCCCACAAATAAGTTCTTTTGTTATCTTAGTTTAAAGTCTTTAGCAAAAGATTTTTAAAGTGAAAATTTTACTTTTTAAACGATAAGGTGATTATTTTTACATTAGTAAGTAATTGGCTTCATTTTTATTTAAATAATTTAATAGTAAAATTATTCACTTTATTCTTTAAAGTAAACTATTCACTTTAAATTATCTTTTCTCAAAGTTTTTTTTAACATGAAACCGAGAAAAAAAAAACTTTTATGTGGCTTATTTACGTTTTCTTTTATGTTTTATTGGACACAATTATATATTTATATTTTATTTTTTTTGCATTCAATGTATTCACCACTGATAATAATGACTAATCTCTTCATAATGTTTTTTTATTCTTGAAGATCAAATTCTCATGCTAAAATACAATGTGAACTACAACTACGTCACATCTTCCAATTATTATTTATTTACTTTTAAAGTCAGATTCTTAAAGAAATATTTATTGTAATTTCAATATATTCGAGTTAAGGTGCTCGTGGTAACAATAATCATGAAACAAAGTATCAAGTTAAGGTGGTTCAAAACTAAATATTTTTAAAAAAGAAGTTCAATTTTATGTTTAAACAAATTTTACTAATGTAAAACATTCAACTATTATTCACAAAATTAAATTAATTAGCTCAAATATTCAAAAAATATTTAATTTTTGTGTCTCAATTCACAGATTTATTATAAAAATGAGGGAACATATATTTTTCAACTTGCCTAATGTCTCCCCACACCCCTTCTGCCGTCCCCTATATGTTCTATTTCTCAACGCACTTGATGAAGCGAAATATAATTATGCACCAATTAATTTCAAACATAATGATTTTGCTCTAATCGTTGTTATAGGCAACAAATGTTTGATATTGAACCCAAATCATTTTCTGGCACATGATATATCATTCATTTTGTTTTTCATAATGAGGAATGTGCTTTGGGACGCATCAATATGTGAACAATTTTTGTGAATAATGTTAAATGGGAGGTTTGTCCAATTTTAACTCCAACCCTCACATGTCACTTTTGCTAATTTTAGAGTACGTTGTCAAATTGGTTGGACCAATTTGACTGATCATTCGGGGCTAAAGTAGAAAAAACGGATTGATTCATTTTTAAAGTGAATTAATATTAAAAAAATGTCAATCCAGCGAGTTGAACCGATTATGTTATTTTTAAAGTGAATTAATATTAAAGTGAATTACATTTATATATTAAGAATATATCAAAACTTACGTTTAATTTATCTAATAGGTGAGTTGAAATTAAATTATGAGTTTACGAGCATGGCCATCAAACTATTAATAATTTGAGTTAGGAAAACAATTAGTTTGGCTCTCTTATTGATTTACCGAAATAATCTAGTGTGAAATAAAACAAAAATAAGGGCAAATATTGAATTACTGGACTTTTTCTTTGGAGTATATCGCAAATGAACTGATTTTATGTGTTGATATATACGGCTTCTTTATTGTATATATGAAGCATACATGTATCCCGTATGATCTTCTTTCTAATTGAAATATGCATATATATATATATACACACACACACACACACTTGATTTCGCTAATTTTTGTCTTTTAGTGCTATGTGATTGACAAATGGCTAGTATTTATGCAAATGAAAATGACTTTATGAGTTATTACTAAATTTCTATGTTTTGCCCCCAAGAAAGTTGAGGGGTAAGGACAAATAGCTATATGGTCATGTTATTACGTTGTTGATCAATAGAAACCTGCTTGGTTGTTTGCTTATCGTTGGCATCAAACTTGTTTTAATTTGATGAAATATTTTTAATTTTCCTATTCCGTAAATTAATTTCCAATTCCATTATGATCAAGACACGCACACACTGTATGACTCTACAAGAGCGGGAATACTGAATTTTAAAATTGAGCCTGATTTTTATTAATCGACAATGATTTATACACACACATATATAATTAGGTTTATACTTATCTCGATCAACTGAGAATCAAATTTCTCAAATTAAGATTGCATCCCTTTTGTTTGATGTAACACAAAGTTAAATATGTTTCTAGTTCCTTATCAATTTTGAATTTTGTGTTTTATTTCTTATAGCCTTTTTTTTGGTTAAAAATGGTCCCTCGTAAAACAATTTTTTGTAAGATTTTAGTCTTTCTCGTCAGGTTAAGTTATTAATTGCTGACATGACAGTTAAATTGTTCACATGTTAGGTCATGTGACACGCTTAACCAAATCATTGCTTCCTCTTATTACTCTCAGCTGCTCTTAGCGTAAGTTTGTTGTCTTCTTCTTCTCCGCTATAGCTCCGGGGGCTTCCGCCGCTACTAGCAAAGCGACCTCACCCACGGACTCTCACCTACTTCTCTCCCCCTGCTTTGTCTCACCTTCACCATGTGGTCAAGTTAACTGTCACGTCGACAGTTAACGACTTAACATGATGGCAGAGACTAAGACATTGTTTAGTAAAGTTTTTTGAGATAGTGGTCCTCCTCTAAAAAAAAAGCAGAAGTCACTTTTTTGTGTTTTGTAAATAGAAAAGCTAAAAAAAAATTTGCTCCGAACTTATAAGAGCCAGTAGTGCTTTTGAAAGCTCTCAAAAGTAGTTTTTTTAAAATTGGTTTGTGCTCTCTAAAATATAAAAAGATAAAATAACATTAAATTTAAATAAAAATCCAACTTTATCCATTAAAATCTTGATTCTTCCTCATCAATAGTTTATTATGTATTTCTAATCTAGTCATTTTGTATTTTAGGACCAAATTTATCATATATTTACCAAATCATTATTTTGTGACTTTTGCTTATTAAAAGCTAATTTTATCTATGACTTTTTAAGAGCAATTTTTTGAGAGCTCAACAACTTTTGAAAAGCAACAACTTTACCAAGCCTAAAATCTTACAAAAGAAAAATTATGAGGGACAATTTTTAACAAAAAAGTTTATGAAAGATAAAACACAAAATTTAAAATTTATGATAGAGTAAAAACATATTTAACCCTTTTAACTAAATCTAATTAGAGTGTGTGGTTCATGTTAAAGCAACTAGTAAAGTACACGATCTAAATCATTAATTAAAAAAAATAATCAAGCGAACAATGTACACAATTTAGGAGTCAGATTAGTCGGAGGTAAAAATAAAGTAGAGAAATTATTGGATCAAATTTGTATAGACATTTAATCTATAAATTTTTCACCACCTATTTCTATCCCAAACCCATCTGACCCCAAAGTTGCAAAATTTTACTATACTTTTAAAACATTCAATTCTTGTACATAAGTTACGCACAAAATCTATATACATTGTAATAAATTATTTAGTTCTGTATATAAAAGACAACTGTGCAAGTAATTTGTTTGTCTAAAGACAATCATTTACTTCAAAATTTTCAATTAAATATATGTAAGCTCAACTTAATAATATTACGATCACATTAAGGTCGTATATATGCATCTGTATTTTTCCCAGCAAACAATATTTAGCTTAAGTACATGAATCTCTGAAATATAGCAGGGAATGGCAATCTTCAAAAACTTTGGAATATATAGAGATATATTGATCATATATTTTTATTGTCCCCTGTAATATGGCATTAGCATGTGTTCGATAATCTCTTTGTCTGTTGCACAAAGGTGGGCCACATATATGAAAAATTCTTGCGCCAACACATATTAGACCCATTTACATTAAAAATAAATTTTATTAACTTTATTTAAGATACATTTATTTATTTGTGGATCTCACTAATTTTTATGTGAGTATGTTTAAAGATAAATTATTAAACTTACTTACTAATATAAAGATTTAGATTCTTTATAATGGAAGATGAAACGAAGACTATTAAATTAATAATATAAAAAAATGAAATTTATTGTTATTTATTAATAGAATAATAAAATCTCACTTTTTATCCTTTAAAATGAAAGATTTATTTTAAAGGATCATTGTCTCTTATATGAATAATTGAATGAGATTTAAATAAAAACTATACATCTCAGTAAATTCTATGCAATGATAGAATAGTGAATGGATCAGTACGATATCTCGTCACATTTCTTTCAATCTATTTTAAGTGCTATTTTAATTTTTAAAAAAAGAGAAAAATACGAGTAACATGGAGTACTATTAACACCGTTTCTTTGAAGAGGGAGTAAGTGTTCGCTTTCAATCCACCCCACAGCAGATGCGCGTGCACATGGGCATAACACGACCTATCTTTCTGTGCCATGTTGTTGTTTTTTCCTCTCTCTCCTCTTTCACTCTCACTCTCACTGTCTTTGATCTCGTTTTTTATTTCTTTCCCTTCCCCCCCTTTTCTTCGTGATCTTTCCCATGATATGATGTGATATCATTAGCATAGGATACCGTTTTAGTAGAGCCTTGAATACGCCCATCTACCCTTGTCACGCTGTTTCTTTGCTCTCTCGCTACTATTAAAAAAGATGGAGTTAGTTAGTGTGGATTGGGTTTACCAAATACCAACCCATCATAAAAATGAATCTTTCCACGTGCACTGTCTACTTACTTCTAACTATTTTATGTGCCTTGGGTTTCACCGCTAATCATAAGCCACCGCCATCTTCTTTATCTGCCATCTCATTTTATACCGCGTTCGCACTATAATTAATTGATGGATTTAGAAAAATAATTAACATTTTAAGTATAATTTGACATGAAAAATGAAGTCAGTTGAGTTGTAATCAAGTTATACTCTTAGGTATTCCAAATGAAGTTGAATTTATATATTATTAGTTTTTAAATATAATACATTATTTGTTATAAAAGTGTTTAACCTTGTTAATTAAAAAGTCATTAAGATTAGTATAGTGGTGAGAGATTTGGGTATTATACATAAGATCTTAGATTTCAATCTCATTAAATATAATTTTCCAATTACCAAAAAAAACCTTGTCAATTAAATATTATTCCACCTAGTTCATTTTATAATTAAACTTATTATTTAATGAGATTAATTTTGATGTTATGTCTATGTAAAAGATTTTACATTAATCTATAATCCCGTGTTGTTGTATGTAACATTTGTCTCAAAAAGTCAACAGCATACCAATGATTACAGACCCCAGATTAAAAAAGAGTCTTAATTGAAAAAAAAAATTGATCTCAACATCAAATTAATTTAACCTAAGTACGTAGCTCTGCGTGTGTGTTTTGTTTGGATAAGAAGGAAAAATAGAAAGAAAGAAAATGGAAGAAAAAAAAATAGAGAGAAGAGAATTTTTTTTAAAAAAAGTCAAATTTCTTTTATATTTTTTGGATGAAGAGAAAATGAAGAAAAAAATGTAAATTGTTTAGAAAATGAGAGAAAATAAAATGACTTATTTATTGAGATTGACCCAATTTAATTTTTTAATAAAAATTGAAATTAATGATAATTTCATACTTTTAAGCAATTCATATTTTGATTATAATTACTATCAAGATATTTGATTAATACGTGAGATATTTGTTAGATAAAATATGAAATTTGAAGAATTGGATTAGGACTAGGATTTGAAGATTGGAAAAGAAGATAAGGGTCAAGAGGATGATTTGAAGATAAGATTGAATATATAGTTGATTGCCATGTAAATTATTGTAGTCTTGTAAATACTTGTGGGGGATTTGTTTGAGGTATGGAAGGAGAACAAAACTAGTAAGTACTATTGGTGGATTCATGTGAAAGGTCACTTGAGTCAAAAAAATGCTGATAATGTAGAGGTCAAGCAGCATCCACATTTTCAATCATAGATGCAGCAGTAAAGGTCGAACTATGTTAATCCTTTGGTGCTCTTGCTTTGATTTGTGTGTAGGGGGTTGTGGATTTTATGGTGGCACGGTATCCTCTCACCTTAGCAAATGACATTTAGTATAATATTAACTTAAAAATGATTAAATAATCATAAAATTGTTATTGACAATAAAATTTTAATTTATATTTAATTACTTAATTTATTTAATATTTTTAAATTAAACTCTGAATCTTAAATAACCATATAATTTAAAAATTCATCTTTTGAAAAATAAAAATGGAGGAACCCATGTAATGAGCATTCTTACGGTGCCCCTACCATAAACTTACCATCGACTTATAGCTAGGATCAAATTGACATTTCTGTGGTTTTCTCTCCACAATGGGTCCTACACAAATTTTTTCCCTTTCACTTCCTCTCTCATCAACCAAACGAAGAGAAATGATCAAAGTCTACCCATTTTCTCTCATTTCCACCTCCTCGAAAGAATATTATTAATATGAACTATGTGGGTGATTCAGGTGTTACTATAAGCTAAGCAAAGAAATTCAACTCAACATTATTTACATATAATTCCCATTAGATATACTGTAGTCATTCTAGGAGACTATTTTGATGCGCCTGTGGATGGGTTTGCTACAACATTACACGGCGCAACACTCAAGTTGTGGCATTAATCCCCATGAGCATGTATGACTCGAAGGACGTCGCACGTGCGGAGAAGGTTCACAATGATTGTGACTGCACTCCCACGCAACCCAAGGTAACTGTTTGACATTAACTGCAGAGCCACTCGGTACTATTCACGAGAGAACACAGACAAAACTTCAACTATATTCCTACTTGTACTACTCCACTTCATCCCACAGTGTTATTAATTAATTACTTAGCCAAAGAAAAATTTGTGTGTCATTCACCTTTTGGTTTCTTTTCTTTTACCTTTTCATTTTACTAAATATTTAATGTTATTCTCTTTTCGTTGATGTACTACTCAACACTAGATCAAGGAATCGCCAGATCCACCACACAAAGAATAACAAGAGTTCATGGCAAGCAGCTTGTGCTAATCTAAAGGCTTCTCTCTCCATTTTTTTTTCTCACCACATGCATGTTCTTTGTTTCTTCTCTCTCTCTTATTTTATTATTGTTGCAAGGAAGGAACCCAATATGCATGTTGAGGCGGTGCATCAGATTTCATAGACATACTTTTGTATTTTTAATTTTGTAATAAAATAAAATCGAATTAGAGGATCTAAACAATGTGATTTGTTTCCCTTATACATGCATTCACACAAATATTAAGCATTTTGGTTAAGATTCCAGGAATTAGTTAATTAGCACCGAAAGACTATCAAAAAAAAAAAAATTATTGGGAATAGCTAAAAGACAATTTATATGCATTGGCGAAGTGAATAATTATAACCTTGTATCCTTAATTATTTGTCGCTTGTTTGATGACTCAACATGGGGGGTGTTCTCCAGCTGGACATGCATTTGCCATTATTAGCGGTTGCATGAGAGGCTCATGTCTAATTGTCTCAAAATAAAATAAAATTAAAAAGTCTTATTTTATTTCATAATAATTTAGTAATTACATTAAAAATATTATTAAAATATATATAAAACTGAGTTGTCTAGTTATAAATAAAATAAAGTAAAAGACAATTTATTGTTGTAAAAGCACTTGCGAATTTCTCAATTAACCGAAAGAGGCTTAATATATCATTCCCCAATATGAATTGATGATGATGACCCCTTAACCATCATGAACCCCGTCTTTGTTCTCAAAAAAGGTATCCAAGGAAACTCCGTTGAAAATATCTTAGTATAACATAATGCATCTCGAAAATCACCATGCTAGCTTACGCTGAATTCCAAGATGTAGAACATGAATATTGCTGCTGCTTATGTTGCACAACTTTTCGCGATCACAATTATATTAGTTGCGTTTAGTACTAAATAGAGAAATAAAAACAAATAATTTTTTTTTTATATTTTAATTTTGTGTCTCCTCAACCAAAAAAAAATTGTCTTTTCTATCTTAACTATAGCAAAATACATAAAATACAAAAAAAAATTGTTCTCATGTTTTTGTTATTTTATCTTGTCTCTAATATTAAACGCAATCTTAATTAGTGGCTCGGTGTAAACGAAGTACTCTTGCTCTCATCGCTGTGGTTCAAAGAAGAGTTATGTTTACACATGATGTAAGTAGAGGAACTGGTCTCACCGTTAGGGTGTCAAAATTATGCTATTTAGTAAGGTAAAATGCATGATTAAATTAAATTAGAAAATTTTATTTTATCAGTTCTTGAATAATTGTTCACTTTCTATTTTGCATAGGTATTAAAAAATGATTAAAAAGTCTCAAAGTTAAGTAAAATTAATAATATTTTACAAAATTATCTTTATTAATTTCTTCATACACTGTATCTCTCTTTCACTATTTTTATTAAATAGGGGCATACTAAGAAGAAAAAAATATATAATTGATGTTATCTAGATTTAGAAAGTGAATAATTATTTTTCTTTAAAAAAGTTGCTAATAAGTGTCTCAAGGACACTTGTTAAGGAGTCAAAAAATGAAGAAAAAAAATTATAGGAAAGATAAAATTATTAGTTTTTCAAAGCATTGAATGCATTGAAAAAATCCGAACTTTCCATTCTAAACTCTTCAACAAGTGTCATTGGATTAGAGTACTTGTTAACTTTTTCCTTTAAAACATACTAAAATGAAAGAGTGAATAATTATTTGACAACAAATGAAGTAAATAGATAAATAGAGTTGAAACTTGGTAACAAAGAAAATGAATGCATTTCAATAATTAATTGGTCGATCGAGCTAAAGACAAATTAATTAGAAATGATGATGATAATAATAACCCTTAATAAATAGATTAGAGAAACCTAATTGAAAGTTGACATTCAAGGATCTCATAAAAAAATGTAATATTTAAAATTTGAAAATTACCGAATAGTCCACTTCACTTTCCAGGGATGAACCAAATTTGGAAATATATAGGTGAATATTCAGACAACCGCATATATACTGATCAGGTAATATGAACCTTTTTTGGGAAACGTAATTGAGTTTAGAATTGTTCCGAATTGGGGTAAGAAACATTAATCACANCCCCCCCCCCCCCCCCAACACAAGCCGCACTGCAACAGATTGCCTTTGTCCTCATAAAAATTAAGAAAGTACTCTTAATTTTCTTACTATTTTTTTTTTTTATAAAAAAAGCTTTCATGTTCATGCATGTGTCTGGTACTGCATGAAATACTATAATAAAGCCAAACATGAACCCAACTTATCATAATGGGCAATCAAAAACTGATTGTCCGGGGAAGACAAGAAGATACAGTATTTTAATATTGACAATAAATGAAAACGTAGTTTGTTTTTTTCTGAGAAACCTAATCCATGAAGAGGTTGTTGAAGAAATTAAATAAATTACTGAATCATAAATTTTGCCATAAGAGTATTTTTAACAAGTAAATTATGAGGACAGGTGAACTGGTTACAATATTTATGGAAATTGAAACCCCCTTAAGATAATCTAGTACCTTTTTTTTAGTTGCACCTAATGTTACATATATATGATGTCAGTACAATTTGGTTAAAATAATTCAGAAGCTAAAGGGAAAATTGAGTTAATTAACCATACGGTTGCACCTAAAAGTACTGACTCAACGCAGTATTTATGGTTTTTTTTCCCAAGCTGCAATTATAATATTTACACTATAGTTGGCCATACACACCAAGAAGAGATCAAGTGTGCTTTTCTTTTGGTGATATTGCACAAGATTAAGTGTGTTCTCTTAAATTATTAAAAATATTTTTACGATCTACTCTTTAAGATTTTTCCTAATAAAAGTACTAACATAACTTTTTGAGGTCTTCTTCTATTTTTTATGCTAAACATAATTATTGATAAAAAAAATTATTTTTTCTTAAAAAATAAAATAACTATAATTACTTAGTTTTAATTATCTCTTCTATATATTTTTGTTTCCTTGAACGGATATCCAAACTTCATTAATTATTAATGAGATTGACTCATTCCACTCAAAATATTTAGAGTACTGTAAATATCAATAACTCTTAAAATAGATTTTCTTCTTCTCAAGTTTCCAATTTCAGACCTTTTGAAAAAAAAAATTTATCTATCATTGGAGTAACCTCATGTCTCTTTTTACGTGAGCAGTTGTTTTACATTATTTATTTAGTACGTACAAATGTGCTACATGTATTTAAGTAAGCCACGTCTCATCAGTTTTATGAGCAAATCACGTTCATTCTCATAATTGAGCTGTAGTTTTCAGCATTAAAAGATATACACATCTTTGCCACGTCACTTAAAAGGAATCCTATGAACAAACAGCTGTGATGAAGAAAAAAAAAACCCTTCAAAAGTCCTGTATAAAAGTTACATCAATTGTTTCACGCATTTACGAGTATATGGAAGAAAAAAAAGTATCAAAATGTAGATAATATAAATATAAATAATAACGTACAATATTAACCATAATTAAATAACAGAAACTATACAGAAATTATATGAAGGTGAAGTGCATATTTGTACGTATATGAAATTCTGCCTTTTGGTTCAGCTTTCATATATGTCTGCAGTCCATTGGGATTTAGAACCTTCATTTACCGTACAAGATGAAAAATGAAAATATAAATGAAATCTTTTCTAATTTGTCTTTTTTTCCTTTTGGATTTGAATCCTCTGTGAAGTGAGATTTCTTATTTTAGAGGATAATTGTTTTTATTTATATGACAAGATGTGATTATATAATTGTGTAAAAAAATTACTCTGTTACTGGATAATAATTAAACTCAAATTTACAAAAATGTTACATATACACATTTTTTGTTGCCACCAATTATACACCACCCGCACTCTCCCTCTCTCTCTCTCAAGCTCCTCTTCTTCTTGTTCTTTTTCTGTTCTTTTTTCCCCCTCTCTTCTCCTCTCACCCTCCCTACATTTTTTTTTGTCATTTTTTCTTTCATTTATCATAGACTTTTTTTTTTCTTCATTTTTCAAATTTTCTTATTCGTTTTTCGTCATTTATCACATACTATTTTGATATAAACATTTCTTCATTTTTTTTCTTCTTCTTTTTTTCCTTCTTCGCAAGATGTTATGGATTCTAGAGTTTTCGATTTTGTTTTTGTCATTTTTTGTTTCTGGTTCTTCAAAAGTTTGTGCATTATTATTCAAAGTTTGTGCACATGAGTACCAAAGTTTTCTTCTTCGTATTCATTTTTGTTTTCATTTTCGTCATTTTTTTATTTCTAGTTGTTCAAAAGTTTGTTCATGTGTGTAGAAAAGTTTGTGTATTCTTGTTCAAAAATTTGTGCACGTAAGTACCAATATTTTTGTGTTTTTGATTTTGTTTCATTTTTGTCTTATTTTTTGTTTCTACTTGTTAAAAAGTTTGTGTACGTAAATTCAAAAGTTTGTGCATGGTAGCGAGTGAGTTTACACGCTTAAAGTGTAAATGGGGACAAGAGAGCGTGCAACGATTACTATTCACTATTTAATATGTCACATATCTAATTTAATTTGGTTACATATTATTCATGTGTGTAATAATAGTTTGTGCATATGTGCGTAAAAGTTTGTGTACTTAATATTACAGTGTGTATGATACGTATGCCATATGGTGGTTCATCGGTCGGAGTGTTAAGAATAATAATATATATTTATATTTGATTTGATTTGATATACATTATGTTTGATTAGATTTGATTATAATTTATTTTTGGCCGTTGTGTTTTGGCCGTTGAGTTCTCAGCCTATAAATAGGCTAACCTTCTATTGTAAATTTAACCTCTGATATATAAAATCATGTTATCTTCTAACACGGAGAAAAAATAGTGTACCAAAGAGGTCCCCAAATACAACAGGATTTCACTACAATATATTATTATCACAAGAATTACCATTATACTGTTTTTTTTAATAAAAAAAAAATCATAAACCAATCAAAACTACACATGCATATGCATATAGATCACATGAATGACTTTTATGCCTCAAGAAGTCACTATACACACCAACTACGAATGAAAAGAAGTCTAACCTAATTTATGTAATTCATTGGAGCTACCATGGTATGTTCATAGTATTAAGGAAGACAATGTTATACTCCGTTATAAAGTGACATTTTTTTTATAAAATTATTAAAGACCATTTAAAAAAAATTAAATTAATAAATAGAAATAATTAAATAACTTTATATTTAACAAGCTTTATGTGAAGCATAGAAATGACACAAATAGATTTTTTATATTTTGTATTAAAATTTGACATATTTGTTATAAAATGAAAGTGAAAAAACTTGAACTCATGAGACTATTTAATTGTACAGGCTCTAATATCATGTCAAGAATCATAAAAAAAATGTTATTGACAAAAAGTGTATATCCCAATAATCACCAAAACTAAAATATTATTTTATTATTAAATATATAGCGATTAATCTAGGGTTTGATAACTATACAATAATTTCTCAATTCGTAGGGTTGGTTGTGACTTATTTGCATATCATCCTTAATCGCTGTCACACGTGCAAAAGTTTCACGAAACCCCAAGAAAATCTTTGACAATAGGATGTAGTTTTGGTAGAAAGAAAGACACATTAACTACAAGTTTCCTAGTCTTTGCTCAACTTTAAGAATTTAGACCTTTGATCATTAGTTCCTTTATCTCTCTCTTCTCTCTGTATGTATATATGGGATGACTACAGGAGAAGTGACTATAAGTGATTATATATGAGAGTGAGAGAAGTGAATTTTGACGGTTAGATTTTTTTATGAATAATATTATTTAAGATTAGAAGTTATAAAGATGTCACATAATCACCTAAAAAATCACATAACTTTTGTGTTGATTATTCATGTGAAATCAAATGGTCAAAATTCTCATCTCACTCTCATAAATTAAGTAGTATGAGATATTTATCCCATGAGATATTTGTGAAATGACCCAAATATAATTATTGTTGTAATAGTCAAGGATACATAAAATATATTTTCAAAGAGGCTCATGGTCTTTGCCGTGGCTTGCAAGAAATTAATTGCCAAAATTTTCTTTCCACGATTAATATTATAATTGGTTTCTTAATCATAAGCCAATCAAGTTAAAAGAACTCTATATTCACATCTAACCCCAACTACTAATCAAATAAATTCCCAACCTAATTGATATGTTATCCTACGGGTTTAATTTTGACTTTACATGCCCACCAATAATAATCTCTCTGAATCGAGGTCACACGTGCAGAAGTTTACTAAGAATATTGTGTCCATGCATGCATTGTTGGCTTTCACAGAAGCCTAGGAATAACTGTATCATTGACTATGGACAGTAGTTTTGGTAGAAACAAACAAAACTACGACATTCATAGTCTTTGCCTGCTTAACTACCAATCCACAATTTGCAACCTAACTAGCATAGGTCATATATATGAAAAGAAAAAGTATATATTAAGAGGCTTTTCAGTTTACGATCTCCAATTTCCCTCGTTTGCTTTGTTTTTATTTTTATTTATTTATACGTGCACGGTCTCCATTTTATTGTTTGACTTATCTTTCTAAGTAAACAAAATCGTAATTTCGTTGTATGCTCTTTATATATTTGTTGACCAAATTAAGTGGGATATAGAATCCAAAGCATTGTGTGATTTGCTTCAACAACATGGTAGTTTAGCAAACCTCCAATAAAAGTAGTTGCCATTAATTTCGAATGGATGAATTGAATATATATGCACGCAGTCCCGCGTTATTGTTATTTGCTTGCTTGTTTGGTCACTTAGATCACTCAATTATCTAACATATATGTAGTATTAGAATTTATCTTGGAACTACTAATGGGCCAATTCATAAATATTCAGTCTTGCAAACTTATGCACCAAATGTTTAAATTTAGACATGAAAAGGTGTATTAGAATCATGATAGGCCACTTAATTTTAAGATGTACCCTACATGAATTCACAAGTTTTGGATAAGAATTTTGATGACCTAATCATCATCCTCTTTTGTTAAATTAAAGATCTATATCCACATAAATATTTTAGATTTCCTAGATAGAGTATAACTTCATTTGTTATTTTAAACGAGAGAAAGTATGTTTTAAGCTTTAAAAGAATAGATTTTAACTTACACATTCTTACAATTAAAGATCGATTTTTACAACCCCTTATCCCTCAATCACCTACCACCACTTGTCCTTTGTCGACCGCCTACCACCACCACATCAACCACTAGTCACTTGCCATTTGCCTTCGGTCGCTTGCTTATCACTTACTCAATCCACTCTATTATGTGTATCTTATTCTTAGTAACTTGCTGAAAGACTATAATAAAGTAAACCATCAAATTTATTTTTAAGGTTAGCAGTCTCTATCAAGTTTTTTTTAAGTTATGGGAAATATCAAATTCATTTTTAAAGTTGCTAAAAATCGATCAAATTAGTCTTAAGGAGAGACGAATTTAACTGACATCAAAGACTAATTTAATTGACTTTTGACAACTTTAAAAACAAATTTAATATTTTTTATAGCTTACAGATAAACTCGACAAAATGATCAACCAACCTTAAAGAGGAATATCATGGTTTACTCGACCATAATATATAGGGGTGTAAGTGAATCGGGTAGACTAGAAGGGTTCAATGAATCTGAATCAAACCGATTTATTGGTTGGATTTAGTTTAATTCGGGTAATCAAATCTAATTGGGTCAACCCAATAAAGTAAAAAAAGGAAGGTAGAGATCGAATTGGTGGAGAGTAAAAGTTATCGACCTACGTATGAAGTAAAATGTTTATTTATGAATATTTTCTTTCTGTCCAGCATTATGATAACTACTCATAATTAGGTTTTGCTTTTTCAATGAATTATTCGTTGACAGTACGTTGGATACCAAATTGTAATATAGAAAATTTTTGTCAGAATTATGCTACTCACTTGTATGGTAGTGAATCAAATGGACCCAAGCACGTTTTTCAAAGCTGTGTGTAGTGTAGGCGGCATAATTATTTTTGCGGTAGCAAGCAAACAATGTCCAAAATAATTATATCACTTTAAGCTAATAATTTTTCAGCTCACGTGCTCCTATATCACTCATAAATTTATTTTTCAACCTGTGTTGGTTGTGCACCCTTTTTCTCTCTTATAAGTTTTGTTGTACTAAATTTTATCTTCAGAGATTTTATTGAAGCATAATTTATATGAGCTGAGTTTTAATGGGTGACTCTAAATTTGTTATTGTTTATCTAATTTTGGGTTGAAAACCTTCTTTTAACGGTCGAAAAAGAAAAAAGTTGTAATGAATAATGATATAAACACGCAATAGATAAATAAGTTAAAAAGATAAAAATCATTTTAAAAAAACAAGTTTACAGAACAATTTCTAGTGTCCAAAAACCTTGCAAATTAGGGAATTATGATTTCTTGGAGCTTGAAGACTCTATGTGTCTACCTATCCCGCAATAATAATTCCTCCAGTGCTCCATGACATATTTGTACTTGCCAAACGCCATAAGAAATTATAAGAAACGGAGAAATGTATTCATTTGATGTAAGAGACTATGGCGACTTGCATTTTATTTATTATTAAATAAGATTTTCATTAAAAAAAAAATGTTATTTGAATATTCAACCATACATACATTGTTAAAAAAATTTATAGTCATTGGTTAGGGGCTTTATCCTTTTAGAAAGAGGTCCTGTTCCCCCAAATTCTATTGCTATTAAGTAATGTATTAGTGCTACAAGTTAAGCTTAAATAAAATTAACCTTTCACTCAAATGGTTTATTCTAAAAGTGAAAATTATTAATATTATGTGTTCCCACTCTAATTTTGAACCACTCCACCATGAGCTATTCAACTTTTATATCATCTTCGAAACTTACAAGACATAAAGTAAACTTTACCCCTTTAGTTTAGTGATATGACATATATGTGCCCCACAAGCAGCAGCTGCTATATATATCCATCTAAATTTCCTCATAGTACATATATATTACATTGACTGACAGTTGAATAATATATATACACATATAGATAGATGGATAACAATTATATACGAATACTACACTTGAGCATTTTCTCAGTACTAATTTGTCACCTCTCTCTTTTCATCATTCACAGCCAATAGTAAGTGCTGATACTTTTGTACACATCATATGTCCTGAAAGGACTTTAACATAGATACCATTCAGAAAAAGAAAAGGTTACAGTGGCATTTGTGTAGAGATACATAGAAAACCTAGCTATGCACCTTTTTTTTATTCTACACATAAAATAACATATTTTTAAGATACTGATATAGCTTGTGCTCTCCTGAAATGGGGTTAAAGCTGTGAACCGGAACAAGTGGCAGGCATGCATGGTTACAAGATTCACCTGCTGCTGCACCTTTGATCAATCGATCTGATACCTTCTGAATTCAATGAATTAATAAAATCAGATCTTCATATTAGAAAAATATAAAGTACATACCAACCCGGGTGCTATGTTGTTTTTGTTCTGCCGCCATTAATTGAAGTTGTTCTAGAGAGGAAGATTAACCACTTTTGTTATTCTAGTCCTTAGAGGAACAGAGCAGAAGCCAGAACACACTCAGATCCATCATTTTTTCACACAACTCATGAGTGCCTCTCAACCAAACATGCGAAGGCAAGAAAATTTACCATGTAGGGCCAGTTATCTTTCTTTACTAAGGCCTATTTTTGTTTCAACATTTTGCAAGAAAAAAATATTTGACTAAAAGATGCATGTAAAACAAGGTGATTATATAAGTTATTTTATTTATGAGTAAACTTTTAAATTCGTCTCAAATCAAAGTTGACAGTATTAGTCAAATTTGTCTTTATAGTTGCGAAAAGTCGATTAAATTAGTCTATCAGTGTCGGTCAAATTAGTTTGTGAGAATGACTAATTTAATAGACCTGTGCAATCTTAGGGACAAATTTGATAATTTTTATAACATGGAACGAATTTGACCTACGATGTTAATCTTGGGGACGGATTTGAAGGTTTAATCATTTATTTTGCAAAAAATTGTTTTAGTAATTTTTTTTTTATGATTAGAGTAATGAATAATTTCAGTTACATCATAGAAATGCATTCAAACAGGTGATGTAGATCTGTTTAGATATAATAATAAAAAATATGATGAACCTAAGTAGTGGGGTTGTTGATGTATAGAAATCATTTGAAAAATGCAGTCAGAAGTTGAAGGAAATTATGAATGAGTGATAACCATTGCAGTTGAAGCAACCATCGCCTGTAACATTTATAAAATGGGCAGTAGTCATGCTGCTGATATTATCAATCATTTTTAATTAAGACACAAAATCATGATCATATATAGATATCGTTGCAGGGATATACTTATCTGTCACCGTTGATTTCTTTCATATTCTAATTTAAGGTATTTAAATATGCAACTTCAGATTAAACTTGGTGAGGTTTTAGGTAGGAGGCTGAAGTATTATAGGAAATTAAGAAAAATATTAAAAATTTATTCTCTTCTTATCATAGTTTGGTTAGAATTTACCCGGATGAAACTTGATACTTAAGTAATGTATCTAATAGAGATAGATCTGTGCTAAGGCGTTTTTGTTATTATTATTTTAAGTTTAATTTTTGTAATCTTTATTCTTTGCACTAGTATTTACTTATCTAACTCAGGATATGATGACTACCTCTTTTGACATAGTTTTTNTTTTTTTTTTTTTTTTTTTTTTGTTTTGGGTCTCGAATTCAAGATCCTATGTTTGTGTTTGTATTGGTGTAGTCTAGTCCATTTTATAATGGTTAAAGTGAAGAGGTGAGTTGTTATTCTTTTCTTTTAGTTTTTAATTTGGCAGTCAAAAGGAAATAACAATTAGGAGATCAGAATATGGATGCAAATTAGTGTTCCAGTTACCAATTTTGGTTAATCCACTTAGTGCACTCCATTTGCTGGTACTAAATAATGGCTAAAAAATTTAAGTGTGGTAAAATCAGATAAAAATTACTAAATTATGGTACTTATTTAAAAGTTATTAAAATGTGATCATTTGAAACAAATCGTCAAAACATTTGGCCATTTATAAGAGAAATAATAGGATGTTATGGACAATGTGAACATGGTCTCATGTCAAAGAAATCGCCAAACATATTGGTGATTTATATTTTTAAAAAGATAATTTGCAGCAACTTTGTAACTTGCTAGACATCTACTTTATGGGGCTGGAATGCTTGGTCATTTGGCGATTTGCATAGAGTAGCGCCAGTTGATTGGATTTTTATAATATTATTCCATGTAAATCGTTTTTAAATTTTTTTTTTATGATTTAGTTATGATTACCGCATTTCAATCACATTTACATAATAATCACATTTTTGTATTAGACATTTCTTTGTCCCATATTTTGGTGAATTTCTCCCAAATAATAAAGTGAACAGAAAACAAGAGTAGTTTTTGAATGGAATAAATAGTAAGACTCATTTAGTAATTAGAAGAAAAAACAAATCAAAATACATGACACATCATTGAAATAAATTTGGGAAAAAAAATATTTATGTTTCTGTCTAGCATTTTCTTTGTTATATTCTATTTCACAACAAGGTTGTCTCTTCTTTCCTTTCACGTTTGATCAAAGTTTCTATGCCATGATACTCTCATTGACTGACTGTCCTTGGAACCCAAGTGAAATGAGAAGATAGGGTTAGCGTGCTGGTTACTAAATCAAGGAAACATTCATATTTTGTCCACCATGCTCATTGAAACTTGTTTCCTTTGAAAACGCTTTAAGACAACATTCACAACATTCACATATGATTCACTCAAAGTGGTTTGTTCTCCAGCTGGAAACAGAGACCAACTCGACTTTAAGAAAAGGTAGATTATACAGGATCACCTAGAGTTTGTCAAATTTGCACTCAACTCCAATATTTCTATGTCACTGATCCTCAATAATTAGTTAAATTTTTGGATTCATTTCTTTTTCTTGTGTTTTCTATTGGATTACTAAAGACAAGGAAAACAATAAAATGTTGCATTATTTATTTATTTTAAAACAATTTTTTTCATAAAATTCTGAAATAATATATAATATTTTATTATTTTTATTGTTTCATTATTTTTTTCTACAAACTTTTAAAAATAGAAAATATATTAAATGAAAACAGAAATCTAACAGATCATTAGTGATTGTAATGAAAAACTAGAGTGTAATGTAATTTTGTGTATAATTAAAGGTGGAGTACAATTTTAACAAATTTTAAGGGTAATTTGTGCAATTTACTAAAAAGAAACATATATTTTTTGGTTCTTGGGAGTGCCTAATCCCTTTTTGGTTTTGGGTCGTCTCATAGTATTTGAGAGGGGAAGGAAGTAGGCTAATAGAGATCGAATCTTGAGCCTAAAGTCTTGTCAGCCCATAACCTTATTGGAAATATTGGCATATTTTTATATTTGCACAATATTTTCTTGGGCCAGTATGGGCTTATAAAGCTGGCCCATTAAGATGATTCAGGTTTAGGACCCGAAATCACCATATGCTTTTTAGTTTCTTTGCGGTCGGATTTTCAAGAACATTGGAATCAATTTGGGGTTGGTAGAATTGAGAAATTTAAACTTGTTGAGGCTCTCCACCAATTTTTTAAACACGCATTAAATTATCCTTATCGCTTATTTACATAAATTGTCTCCAAGAGAAAGGAAAACAAAATAAACACAAAGATTAGGGATTTATTAATCTAATACAGAGATTTACAAGAGGAGGTTAAAAAGTCAATGCATTCCCAAAAGAATTAGAAACAAACATATTAAGAGGTGGTTTGGAGGAAAGTCCATATTAATAGGTGTGCCTTGATTGTGTAAAAGGAAAGAAAAAAAGAAAAAGGCAACACATTCTAACAAATGAATGAAGCTGTTTAGATAGGTAGACAGCTTGGTATATTTCATTGAGATATAGTTGATACTGCTTATGAGATATAGCAGAAACGAATAATTCAAATAATCCTCCAAGAGAGTGTGAGAGGGCGAACGTATCTCAGGAGGGAAGGATATTTAAGGACTTTGGTGTGAAAAACACGTAACTGTAAAACATGGTGCCAAACTCACTGTTGTAATTGCTAGCCGAAACCATGAATCAAAATGGGTATATTATATAGTTGAGGAAAATTAAGATTGAGTAAGACTTTTCCTCTCAATCCCCAACAACACCTTGTTTCAAGACTTGGCAACACCATAGACCTTCATCACCCAAATGTCAAAGCAGTAACGCCACTCCCATAGTACTCATGGTTACGGCAAGCAACACAAAATTCTACCTGAAAAATTATGGAAATAATTAAATTCATTGGATTGACTCTTAAAAGTTAATCTTTGACGGAGGCTAACTACAAATTGACTAGAAATTGAAATTAATAAAAATTAAAAATAAAAATAATTGTAAGAGAACTTAAGAAATAACAAGTGGGAAAGTATTAAACGAAGAAACCTTTGTCTATAAAATATATAGATATGGATTTGCAATGGATTTTCGATTTTGTATGTTTGACCTAGTTAACTTGCTTATCAAATTTATTTATCAGCTAGTTCTTAAGTATAAATCAAATCTATGTTTTGAAAATTGAAAACTTTTATCAAGATAATCTCTCTCTCTCTCTCTCTCTCTCTCTCTCTCTCCTTTTTTATCAAAATTTGTTTTAAAATTCGAAATATATTTTGAAAATTAAAAATCTATTTTAACAATTGAATTTTAGATTTTTGGTAAAATTTGGGAGGGCTGAAGAATTTCTGTCATAGTATAATAAGGTAAACAAATTTTTACTCACATTCCTTGAATACCAAATATAACCTTAAGGTAATGTTTTTGAAACGTATAAAAACAAATGGAATTGAATGTTAGAAAACTTTAAAAATAAGAAATAATTTTATGAGATTTTATTATTTTCATTAATTATTCGAATTTAACTTTTAAATATAAAAATATCAAGAAGTCTAATCACGCCTATGTCAAAAAAGTTTTAATGAATAAAATTATATATATTTATATCAAATAACTAATAAATCGTAACTTGTTATAAATTATCCCATGCCAAAATCCATAAGACCTAACTTTGAGACTACATCCTAGGCACACACCAAGTCGTCCCACGCACAAGTGAAAAGTTTGATCCAAGTTATGTAACAACTTTAAATAGGGCAACTCACTTATCAAGTAAGTTGATGATGACAATCCAAGGATTTAAATATTTTAAAGTAAAGATTTCACTTTAGAAAATAAAATAAGAATTTTACCATTATATTAATAAAGTAAAAATGAGTAACACTTATCACTTTATTAATCTAAACGTGAAAAAGCTTCACGTTATCCTCTATAAAGTGATCTTGGTCTGCGATATGAGATCATTGCTTATCATCATCCATCACCTATAAATACAATCAACCTAACCCTCTCGGGTACACACAATTCATTCCAATTCACACTCATACTACATCAAGCTAGTCCTTGTTTGAGTATCAAAGTGCTTTTGCAAGTACATCATGCCGACATTAAGACTTTCAATGTTAACAACCTTCAGTGAGCACCTCATCCATATATCCGAGTTCCAGGTAACCTTGCTCACATTTAACTAAATAGCGTGTCTCAATCACCATGAAAATTAATGGCTAGCAAAACCAAGGAGGGGAGCGTGAACTCCTTATTTTTTTTCTACGATAATTCAATAAAAACAGATTCAAAATCTCTCCAGAAGAGAAGCACCAAAGTACATACACCGGGCTCTTACAATCTTCCTCTAACACTAGTGAAGATGCTTGCAACCTCCAAACAGAACAGAATAAACACTTCAAAGTGCAATCTTTAATTATATTCTATCTCAGCAAACATATCTTGCTGCTCCTCCAGGACATTAACACTAAAAATAGCATCTATTATTCATCTCAAAATTCTTATAAAGTAGCCATATCTTAGTTACCCCTTGCATCTTTCCCTGGTCAAATTCAGATCCTTTTTTCTCAACATACTCATTCTCTGCTCTCCGCATATAACACCGGCACAAGCGTATTGCCTCATTTATCAGATTGCATAGCACCCATCCACATACTGTTCTGCATTTCCCCTGTTGTCAAGCATTACGAATCTCTTTCATTTTGCACAAAGCTTTCAGTCAAACTTCTATTTTGTGCTTTATTTGAGCTCTGATCGACTCCACGTTCACTTCCACACCTTCAAATATAGTCGAGTTCCTAAAATTCCAAATAGAGTAGAGCATTACGAAAAGAACATAAGCATACAAGAGAATTTGATCAACGATGAACATTTACCTGAGAAGATGTATTTCCAAATGATAGTTAATAAATGAGTGTGGATAACTAAGACTAACATACAATGAAAACAAAAGATTAAGATACATCTAGGGAAACTGAGATGTAAGAACAATCATAAGGAAAAAAATATTGCGAGTTTAAATAATTAGACGCAAGAATGAATATAATCCCTTGAACTCAATAGTCTATGCCAGTTTCTGTAGGCAAATATATAGACACTATCAACATCAGAATGAAATATTATGTATTATTTTGTGGAATCCCTTGAAGAAGAATTGTGATGTGAAACCCCATGAGATTAATGGTTTACGAGTGGTTGTTTAATAATGCTTTGGTTTGATGTTTCACGTCTGATGGATATGAGACTTGACTGGTTGATTTGGATTCTCAGTTCTTTGGTTTGAACGTCTTATTTTGTATTATTCATGTATGATGTGTTTTCTTATTGGGGATGTGCTTGTTGCCTCTCTGCCTTTATGTTTACTTTGGAAACTAAATGGATTTGAGAATAAGATGTTTGGTTTGATGAATTATTTGTTTATATTTTTTCAAAAAATGGTATGTTGTAGTAATGTAGATGCAAGGATGAACTATCTAAGCAACAAGCTCACTTGTTGACGGATGAATTATTGTCGCAGAAAATGTTGATGCTTGATAGCTCAGTTGATCAGAGCCTAGAATATTTAAAGAGAGTAAAGAATTCAATCTTCACGAATACTCTCCATCCTTAATATTTCCTTTTGGTTAAATATGTTTTTAGTCCCTCATAAATTTTGAATTTTGTATTTTATCCCCTCATAATTTTTTTTAAGGTTTTAGTCCCTGACGTCATATTAAGTCGTTAATTGCTGATATGACAGTTATCTTGACCAAGTGTAAGGTCGCGTGTCACGCACGTGACACAATTAACCCAACCATTGCTTCCTCTGCTTACTCTCGTGCTGCTCTCAGCATCGCCCCTGCCGCTGCTATTGAAGCGATCTCACCCACGCACCCTCACGTGCTTCTCTCCTCCCCCTCTCTCTCACCTTCACCACGTGGCTAAGTTCATTGTCACATCAGCAGTTAACGGTTTAACATGACAACATGGATTAAAACCTTACCCAAAAAAAAACTATGAGGGACGATTTTTAGCAAAAAAATTTATGAGATGTAAAATACAAAAATCAAAATTTATGAGAGGCTAAAACATATTTAACCCTTTTTTTTCAAAAGAAATTATGAACTTAACAAGACAGCAAACAGTTCAACACTAGCAGTAGGATAACACTATTTCAGTAGATACTTCTATACATGTAATGTAAGGGCCACAACCAAAACTCAACAAGAAGATGAATGAAGTTAAGGTGATAATGCAAATAGAGGATGAAGTTTTGGCGCCACACAAACTCCAATAAGAGAAATTTCTTTTAGAAATTTGAGGCAAGCAGAACATAGCTATTCTAATAGCAGAAACTAGTTGCTACTTGGAAATCATGAACAACATTTCAAGCAACATGGATAAACACATAGTTTACATTCCCTGTACAAAGCACCAAGAACCTCGATTCATAAAACAATCAGGTGAAGTAAGTTCTACCAAAAACATTTAAGAAATTCAGTATCCTACTATAAATGTTGCATAAGTATGGGATCAATTACCTCTTGAATAAGACACCATATCACTCGCTTTGTTCAGCAAAACCAAGCTCTCTGCATAATAACCAGCATACAAATACCATGTATACCCCTCCTCAATACCAAGGTCAGTACATCTTTTCCTCGCAATGTCTAGCGAATACAGGCTTGCCTTTCTTGCCTTATCCACGAGTAGCAACACCTCTCCGCCCTTCCTAATGTACAATGCCATTGGCGGGCTAGTCACGCTTTCTAACAATATCCCCAATGCTGGAACCTCCAAAAAAAAACCCCTCAAGCTAAAACAGGACACCTTATTCCAAGACTCCACAACTCCATACTCCTTCATCACCCAAATGTCACAGCAACAAGGCGAGCTACCAGTCATACAGTACACAGTAAGCCCTTCCTCACCCTGAATGACGGCGACATTATCTCCATACCCATAACCTAATCTCTCCGGGAGCGATATCTCACCAAATACCTCATCAGCAAAATCAAAGGACAACACAAAATGATACCACCCATCACCCTCCTTGCGTTTTGCACCCCAATGGACAATTCCATCAACGAAACCACGCGCAGCATCCCTACCAACATAAGATAAACTACACACCGGAGCAGCATCACTCAAGTTCCTCCAAGATCCAGTTGCAAGAGAGTAAACCTCAACATCAGGAGCACTAAAGCCATGCCTTCAAAGCAAGTATAACAACATATTTTAGCTAGAATTTAGTTTTAGTTTTTTTAGCCTAATCCTTGATTGTAGTTATAGGTTAATTAATTTGGATACAACCAAGTACAAGTATTTTATCAACCAATCATATCTATTGGTAGAAAAAATAAAATCAAACAGTTTTAATGACTAATATAATAGCGTAAATATACATGATTACATTAATGTATTAATAATATTGATATCTAATATCTTTAAATACTACTACTACTACTACAACATGGAATAAAAATTCTTGTATGAATCACACTAGATTTCAAACTTCAAACAGCATTTATTAAAGAAAATTGATTTGATACCTTTCATCATCCAGCATGCAAGAGATCCTCACAACCTTGTAGTCCTCACTAATAGAATCGAAGCCGAACCCAACCGTGGCAGAGTAGAGGGAACGATAGTGCTGTGGCCTCGGGAGGCTGACGTATCGCCGGATAGAAGGGTTGCAGACGATGAGCGATCGGCAGTTATCGTCGGCGGTGAAGCAGACGAGGCCGTCGCAGACGCCGACGACGGAGAAATCGCGGTCGGAGGCGGTCGGCGGGACGAGGAGAGCGGATGTGGAGTCGGGGTCGGAGGAGGAGCCGGAGGGGAGGGGGCGGTCGCAGTGGATGTGGAAGCGGATGGGGGTGACGGAGGGGTTGTGGTAGAGGCGCTCGTCGGAGAGCTGGACGAGGAAGAGGCGGGGGGAGTGGCGGAGGTGGGCGGAGATGAAGGAAGGATGCCTGATGAGCTCCCGCCATGACTTGGATACGGCGGTGCATCGGATTAGGGACTTGGGTGGCAGCCGGCGGAGGATCTCAGCCACTATTTCTTTGGGGATGTGTTCGGAGGAGGCCATTGAGGTAGGTTTGGCTTAGGAACTCGAAACACAAAGTGACAAGGGTTAGTTTGATCGATAAGAAAACTACGGAGACATGGAGACATGAAAAAGTCTCTTTGTACATTAATTTGGTGTGAACATGCCCCCAACAAACTTTTTATATATATAAGAATTTATATTTTGCTTTTATTAATTATATTTTAATTTATTCTTTCTTTCTCAAATTTCTTATGATCTTTCTCTTTTTTCTCTCTTTATTTTTAAGCCGCCCCACTTCCTCGGTTATTTTACATACGCTGCTGCATTTACGTCGTTATACTGCCATTGACGACACCACTCAAATCCGCTCTCCTCCTCCATCACATCCTTCAACCACCACCCCCAAACGGCGTTCACGCTCTCCATCACGTACACTCTCGTCGTCTTTCCCGCACGCCGTCTCTTCCTCACATTGAATGGCAAACCCAACACATCCTCTGTTGTTTCTAAACAAACCCACATATTGAGTTTGTTCAAGCGTTGATACATTGAACAATGAACAAATTGGTTGTCTGACAATGAACAAACTATAATATAATGCATAAACAAACACTCCAATAAAAGATAAATATCGAACGAGACGAATGGATTGTTATGTTTAGAAATTGGATTTTGGTCAATTTATTTGTGTAGTTTTGTTCATTGTGTATTTATACGTTTTTTTTTCGTTTTAGTAATAAGTGTTTGTTCAGTTAAGTTAGCAGTGTTTGTTCGTTATATGTATTGAGTTGTTCACTTATCATTTATTGGTTTGTTCATTTTCAGTAGAAAAGTTTATTCAATTCGTGTCATTGGGTATGTTCATTTTTAATAAGTAGGTTTGTTCACCTTAGCTATATGGTTTTGTTCGTTTTGGTAATAAGTATTTGTTCAGTTAGTGAATTAGGGTTTGTTCATTCCAGTTAAGTAGATTTGTTCAATACAATTAATTATGTTTGTTCATTTGATATGGACAGGTTTGTTCATTATTTGTATCTGGGTTTGTTTATTCCAGTTAAGTAGGTTTGTTAGCTACAGTTAAACGAGTTTGGTCATTTTATATGAACATGTTTGTTCATTATTTCTATTAGGGTTTGTTTATTATAGTTAAGTAGGTTTGTTCACTATAGTTAAACAAGTTTGTTCATTATTTGTATTGGAGTTTGTTCATTACAGTTAAGTAAGTTTGTTCACTATAGTTAAATGGATTTGTTCGTTTTATATGGACATGTTTGTTCATTGTTTGTACTTGAGTTTGTTCATTATAGTTAAGTAGGTATGTTCATCATAGTTAAATGAGTTTGTTCAGTTTAGTAATAAGTGTTTGTTCAGTTCATGTATTGCGGTTTGTTCGTTCCAGTTAGGTAGGTTTGCTCAATACAGTTGTTAGGTTTGTTAGTTTTATATGAATAAGTTTGTTCATTATTTGTAGGGGTGTTCAAAACCCGGTCCGGCCCGGCGGCCCGGACCGGCCCAAAGCATTCGGGCCGAATCGGGCCCGATTTTAAAAAAAAGCTTTAAAAAAAAACTCGGCCTCAATATAGGGCCGGGTTCGGGTCTAGCCTCGGGCCACCTGGCCCGACTCGGCGGCCTAGAGTATATTATTATATATTTTTTATTTTTATTTTCCTTTATAATTATCTAATTTATCTCAATTCATTTTTATACTATTGCTTTGCTGTCTATGTCTAATATTGTTTTTGTAAACCTTCTTCAGTCCAATAAATTTTTTCTACAGCCCAATAGCAATATACACACAACAATGCATTTTCGGCCACAACCATGGCCCAACCCAATCACCCTCCTCTCTCTCCAATCTCTATCAGACCCTCACCCTATTATTTGAAGACCTAGAAATTAGAAAACCTAACATCTCAACCACCCTCATGTGCTCATTCTCTACCAGACAACCACCTTCCTGTGCTCGCCTCGTCCTCGCAGCGCTGCGCCGCGCCGCCCCTCCCCTCGCCCTCGCCTCTCCTGCTCTCTGCTCAATTCTCTCTCGGTGCTCACTGCTCTCCCCTCGCCGCGCCTGGCCCTCATCGTTGCTGCACTCGTCGTCCCTCGGTAAGCCGACATCTTCTCGTTCTATAGCTACAATAAATGTTGATATTACCATTGAATTTGGTTAAAAATTGCCTTTGGTATGAGAGTATTTAAGAATTCCTCAAATTATATGACATTGGGTCAAAAATGAAGTTTGAGCTTTCAGTTAAATGTTTATGAGTAGCTACGATTTTTTTTTGGTCAACACAAAGTGTTTACTGTTAGTGACAGTTATTAATTTCGTGTTCACACAAAGTATGAGATTGTGAGATTGTGAGATTTGTTAACAGTTAAAGAAGGCTTGGTGTCAAAAGAAGGCTCTGCTGTTTCTGTTTCTATTTTTGTTGTTTCTGTTTATGCTTTTTTGCTGTTTTTGTTTCTGCTGTTTCTGATTTTTAATTTTTTAAATTTATTTTGGCTCGGTTTGGCCCGGTTTAAACCCAATTTTTTACTCGGCCCCGAAGATGGTCGGGCCTATCGGGTCTAGGGTCGGGTTCGGGTCCTCAAAATGGACCTGGTCTAAATATAGGGCCGGGTTCGGGTCTAGGCCAACCCGGCCCGGCCCGGCCCATGAACACCCCTAATTATTTGTATTGGGATTTGTTCATTCCAATTAAGTAGGTCTGTATTCATTCTTATTATGTAGGTTTGTTCACCACAGTTAAATATGTTTGTTCACTATAATTATATGAGTTTGTTCAATTTCTATGAACAAGTTTGTTCATTTTTATTAAACACTATAACTCAATATGAACAAACACATTTTTCTGTGATTGAACAATCTTTAATACCCTGTATGAACAAACTCTTCAACTCAATTTGAACAAACATGTACATCCATCTTGAACAAACAGAAATGAGGGTCTTGAACAAACTAAAACATTATTTATGAGCAAACTCATCCACACTTTACACTAAAACCGTTGTTCGTGACTGTTGTTAAAGAGTGTTCTACCGTAGAGGGCAATGTGAGGGAGCGCAGAGAGTGGCGCGAGGTTCGTGCCTAAGGTTGGAGAGCCGTTGTCGAGGGCAAATTGAGGGCAGTGTGATGGTGGTCCACAGTGGTCTTGGAGGATGGAGTCGCGACGTTGAACGGTGGCGGCTGGGCTGGGTTGAGGGCAGCGTGCGAAATGTTGGTAGAGGAAGAAAGAAATTTCATTGGTTTCGGGTTTGGAAAGGTTTGGGAAGAGGAAGAGTGAATGTGGGGGTTAGTAATTTAGGAAATGATTCGAGATTTTGAGAGAGGATTCGAGAATTTTGGGGTTTGTTTAGAATATGTGGGGTTAGTGGGGGAAATAAATTAGTGGGCCCAAGATGTATAAAATACTTTGGTGGTTGTACGTTGGTGGAATTTTTGGTGTGCACGTAGCACCACTCCATGGACATAATTATAAAATATAACATGAAAAGTCAACCTTGTATTATGTTTGATGACAATATACAAAACATACTTATTTATATCTATATTTTGTTTGGATTAATAGAGACAAGATATAAAAGACACCAAATGATTTAAAATACCATTGCATTAATTTAATAGAAAAAAAATACATTATTTTAATATAAAAAAGTTGTGTTTCCATGCAAAACGAATGTATAGAAAATAAACTAATTTTCTGTTCTGAGACACGTTTTTGTACCTATCACACCAATCAAACAAAATTTTATGTCTTTTTGTCTTTGTATTTCTGTCATGTCTTAGCAACTAAACGCAACCTAAGTGACATTTTCTATAATCAAAATGTATTAAACGTAAAATAGAGTTTAATTTTGATGCACTGTCACGATATAAAAGATTTTACATGGTTCACCAATTAATTCATTTCATTTGGATGACATTCCAACGACCGATTATGATAGTCAACCATATTTACTAATTTGTCAATATATGATTAAATGATAGTGTAAAACTTCTTATAAAGTATTACAATAATAACAATAATTCAAAATCCATATAAAATTCATGAAGAATTATAAATGAAGAATTAATTATATAAAAATCTCAAAACATAGAGATTTATTAAAGTGTGTACCCAAAAATTTAAAAAGCGGCTTAACAGGTACTCGTGTGCGTGTTGACCAGCTAGTTATAAAAAAATAGTTTAACTTTTATACATTTTTTGAGTAAAAACTGTTTATGCTATCATTCAATCACGTGTTATTATATAAGTAAAAATGATGAATTATTACACTTACTACCACAAATAATAATTGTTTTTGTTCATGTAGCAACATATAATTGAATAATAGTACAAAATTAATTTTTTTTACATTGATAGTACATAAAAATTGTACTCTTATAAAATATAAAAATTAATTTAATATTTAAATATAAATAATTATATAAATAATGAACTATAAAAAATTATAATATTTAGGGGCCACATAAAAAATGAAAATATAATCAAAATTAACAATATTAAAAATAAAATTAATTAGCAATTACTATATTATTATTATTATTACTATTGATATAAAGTTACACTTCCTAAAAAAAAATATGAAGTTATCAAAAAAATATTTTCACAAAATAAAAGATTAAAGAACGCAAATGATGAAATTTAAAAGATGTTTTAAATAATATCAAGAATAATGAATTTGATTAATACTCAAGTAATATGTTTTAAATGTTTAATAACGAACTAAAAGAATGACACTTTTGATAAATGAAATAACCATCAATTAAATGAGAGTTGCAATAGTAAAATAAGAGCGGCAATAGCCACTCCCTTGATGTTAATATGGTAGAATAACTAGAATCCAGATGAAATTCTTTCTTTTTTTTTAATGAAAAGAATATATATGCAATTTAAGAATAATACTTGAGCCTCATAATTCATCCTCTTAAATTTAAGAATTCTGTTAAATGAGGAAAAAAGTATTTATTTTTTAAAATTTTAAAACATCGAGTGTATTCATTTTCCTACTCATTTAATAGTTAAGAGAAAGTTTGAGAGAATAATTATGAGTCTTACACATTACTCAAATAATTAAGCTTCAAAATTATTAACTCGCAGTTTATGAGATTTTCTCAAAAATAAATTTATCAATAATGCAATTGAAATTCCTAATTATTCATCAAAGATTCACAAAGTGTTCCAATTGCTCAAAGAAAAATTCAAAATTTTAGAATCCATCATCACTATATATGTTGCATAATTGTAAAGAAGATGTCAGCAGGCCATTCTTATTCAACAAAACTAAGCTCTCTACATGATAACCTTTGGACCCTCATCCCCACTTTGAAGGCAGGTAAATCTTTTTCTTTCGACGTCTAAAGAATAGAGAGACAATTCTTTCCTGCCACATGGATGACGAACAACACCTCTCCGATGCCCCCATCAACCTAAAACTGAACACCTTGCTCCAAGACAACGCGACACCATACTCCAAGACAACATACTTCTTGGCGGAGGTTAGTTTGTTTTGTTGGGAGAAGAATTATTGTGATGATTGTGTAAGTAGTTCAATAATTATAAATATATAGTTGTGATTTGAGTGAAGAAAACAGTAATGATTAATGTCTTAGATCCTAAACATAATTCTACTTATTAAATAAAGTAAAATATATTATACATTTAATTTAATGTCTTACAATCTCAAAAGTGGTTAATGCATAGTAAAAACGATCTCTTGACCTTCACAACTTTATGTGAAGATTAACTACATCATCCACATTTTCATTTAGACCACAAAATCTAACACACCTCATTCTTAAGTTAACATATAAATGTGGGTAATTTTGCAACTTTTTATTACCAACATTTATTATTCTTTAACTTTTTCTCTTACTTATTTAATATTCTAACCACTACTTCTCTCACGTAATAAATATCTTATTTACATGGTTTTTAATAACCTTAATAATGATTTTATATTTTTCCTATTTCCTAAATATTATATAAATGATTTTATATAAACGAAGTTCACGTAATATTAGTATCATGTGAGAAAAATTATAAATTGTTTTCCACATTTATTATTTATTACAATAAGGATTTTTTTTACCATTTGTTCCTTAGTTGTTTTGAGAATTTGTAAACAATATTTTATGAAATTATTATTAAATAAATTTTTATAACATATAATAATATTACTTTAATTTTTATTAACAATTATTTTATAATATTTAGGAGAGAGAATAAACAAATAAATAATAAAGAAGCTAAATTATAAACATGTTTGGTTGATAATATATATTCTTAGAAATATGTATGATAATTATCAAAATACTCTTAACAAATTTAATTATATTATTATTATTTTATTTTTAAAAATAAAGTTGAGAATTAATTATTATTTTTGTACAATATTCTCATTCTCATTACGTGATAATAGAACATTCCTAACTTCTGAGATGAGAATAGATATGCATAGAAATTTGATAATATAATTTTCCTAAAAATAAATTTTTATACCTTAAAATAAACATGAAAATAAAATATTCTCAAGACCCATTCCCAAAATTAAGTAAATATTCCTTGAAACAATCACCCGATTAACTATGGTTTTTCCCCTGCAAACATAAAAGGCACTACCCTACCTAATATATGTTTTGACATCTTTATCTAAAAAATTAAATGTAAATATTCATAAGCTTATTTAGTTGAGTTGCCAACAAATTATCTTCTCAAACTAATTAAGGTTTGTGATCAAAACATAACTACTGCCTTTGAGTACTTCTCCTAACTGTCTACATTTTTTTTAGGCTGAGACTTTGTAACAATATAATAATTCACTCACATGTTAAGTGAAGTTGGAGCTAGATAATTTTTTGTTAATGATTAAATGATCAATTTGACTGAGAATAAACAATTAATTAGTGTGATTTTGGACACAAAAATACAAAATTACCTATTTGTTAACTTAATTTTGATCGAAGCCGAGTTAAAAGTAAAATAGTCTCTGTTTAATAATTTTTGTCTAAAAAGTTAATTAAAATATCTTTCAGTATTTTCAGTTCACTTGCAAAATGAAATAATCTGACATTTTGTCAAATCAAGGTGTATGCAATAATTTGACTTTGCGTAAGAGGAGGGGCAGGGTAGGGCCATTATTCATTGTGTACCTCGGAAATTACATGATTGACTTTCATTCAAATATATTAGAAACTACATAATTGACTTTGCTTCAAACACGTTAGAAATGACATGATTTTAGTCTTTGATATACTAAAACTCTGAAGATTATTATCATAGTTAACATAGTTTAAGTCAATAGTGCCAAGAAAAAAAAAGAATCCACTCAACCCATAATTTGGCACATAACTCGCTATTTGACTTAAATTTATCTCTAAATCATGACTCGTCTACCGCTCAAAATTATGTTAAATTGTGGATTATGAGTTGAGTATGTTTATTTTACTCACATGGGACTACTAATATAATAATTTGTTAGTCACATTTGCAGTTAACAAAGTTTCACTAACAATAAAGACTAAAACCACACAATCCCAGTAACAACAAGGCAAGGCCAAAATTTGTAAATTTTTTTATATGTTTGGACCAAAACATAAAATAATAATTTTCTAGAAATCTAAACCAAATTTTAGATGTTTGTGGGGGACTTGAAATATATGTAAGCCACTTTTGTATTTTTGTATTCAAACACACACTAATTGAGTATTTATTTTAGATCTAATTGGTCAATTACTCAATGGAACCAGCTAGCTACAACACTAAACATGTAAGTGGGTTATCAACGATGTAATTTTTAAGCCTAAAAAAAGTTAAAGTTATTGATGATAAACACTGACCTTAAGTCATAAACGTGATTACGAGGTATTCCCTTGTACTAGTATAAATGTAATTATGTGTACACTAGTTACCCTTAGTTCAATTAAGCCAGATCAAATTTACCCACATACTAGTGATAAATGTAATGTGAGGCTTCTATGTCATGTCAATTAAACAAACTTCAAACTAAGCCAGATCAATTTTATCTATATAAATACTTGTTCTAATGTTACAACTCTTCACACCCGTTACATTGTAGTCATTTTACTTTTTCTCTCATCTTCTCTCTCTCCTTCTCTATTGTACACATTGTACCTCTATCTATCTATTTACTTACGTGTCTATTTATCTTTATTTTTGTGAAATTGTATTTATCTTAGTTTTTGATCTTTCATTTTTCATTCAATAACATATATGAGATCATCATTTGCAGGATTTAAAGCTCCTCATAAACACCATGAGGAGGTATAACTTGATAAGGGAAGAAGCTTTCAAAAACCTAGATGGTCCATTATCCTTCCCCCATCATAAGGACCTACATATATGATTTATGGAAAATGCCAGAAAAATCAAGCTGGGCATGCATACCGTCGATGGTTGCGGAGAGTTCATGCCCAATGGAGTACAAGGAAGGAACACTTGTTGCTCTCGATCACTTGTGCCGCTTGTAACTTTCACAAGAGTTACCATCAGATTAAGGTGCTTCATGACCCCTCTTGCTCAACGAGTTTTAACAATTCATTTTATACATGAAAGAAATTCTAAGCAACTGATGAAATATCCATAATCCTATATTGTAACTGGTGAAATATTCTTTGGACTTCTTTTTCTTTTAGTTCTTTTTATTTTAATTTTGTCTTGGAGTCTGTGTTATGTAATTGAGAAAAGCAAAGTTAAATTGCAAGTTATTTTCATCATAAATAATAATGCAAAATCGTTATTATGATATTATTCTCTTTATAGCCTATTAGATCTCTGACTCAAGCACACATAAATTTCTTTCTCTCTTCTCTTCTCTCCTTTTATTTTTATTTTTATTGTGCATTGCATTTGTTTTAGTATAATTTATTTACCAAATTTGCTAGCTACACTTTAAGCAGCTATCTTTCAGTTTTTATAAAGAAAAACAATGATGAAATTTGGTTATGATTTTACTATGCAATATGGTCGGTTCTAAATTTGATTTTGTACTGAAAGTCTAATTCATGTTGGTTTTGAAATAAAGAAACTTCATTAATTAGCTACTAATTAAAGAAATTTCATCAAAAACAATTATTATTTATCATACAGGTTTTTGCTAGTGGCAACAAAAAGTAACATGTAATGTGCTACAAAATTTGCACTTCATTAGGACATGGTCTGGTAAGAATTGAGGATGCCACATTTTTGGCTTTGCTGGTTCTGCTCTGTCTGTGGGCTTGTTAGTTTCGGTTCAGCTCTTGGATCGGTTTCTCTTCTTGGTCCTTACTGTCGCCTTGTTGATAGTTCCACGCATGCACCTTGGCTACCTAATTGTCTCTAAAGTTCTGACTAGATTAATTATTGGTTTTGCTTCTTTTCTCTTCACCTTGGCTTGGATCGTATTTTTCATGACAAAGCAATTTATTATGCTATATATGAGTCCCACATTTCTAATAAATAGTAAGAGATCAATTATGATCTTATCATGTGTCAGAAAATAACAGGAGACAATCTATTCTCGTGTAGTCTTCAAGTTTAAATTTTAGACAAAAGTTTCAAGACATATGTTATACACAGATAGATAATGAGAAAATAGATAAAGAGAGAACTGGAGAGTAACATGAGACACACAATTGTAACCATCTCTGTTGAGTTGGTTGAGGGAGTGAGGTGACTTGTTAGAGATTAACCTATTGTTAGATCCACAATGACCAAAGCGTGTGAGGAAAAATATGAAAAATTATAGATTATCACGTGAAAGTGCAAGTGAGGAGCTGCAAGAAAATCGATTAGGCCTCGCTCCATGTAATTAACTGCATAGTTGTACTTTTGTGATTAGGAAGGTAAAGGGATGTGTGCATGAGATTCTTGTGGGCGCGGGGTTTTTTAGGCTTTTGAGATTTGGGCCTATATAACGCTTAGAAATATTATTTTTAGATTCACATTTGTTTTGTGTTTTCTTCTTCTTCTTCCTCCTCAAATGATTCACAACTCAAATGCAGAGTGTTGTAGGAGCTAGATTTATTTAATAATTGATAAATTAAAATAAAATAACTACATAATTAGAGCTTAGAGTTAAGATATACAAATACAAAAGTTGTCTACTTACCTTAAAAAAAAAAATACCAAAGTTATATTCAGATGAACTTGACACTTAATTTTTTTCTCTCAATTTTGATGAAAGTTATGCTATAAGAAACAAAGTTTATGTTTGGATGTTTCTCAAGAGCTTGTGACAATTAACTATGGTTTTTTTTACTTGAGAAATACCTACATTGACCCAGA
The DNA here is from genome assembly GCA_003254905.1 of Nissolia schottii. Lineage (NCBI taxonomy): Eukaryota > Viridiplantae > Streptophyta > Magnoliopsida > Fabales > Fabaceae > Nissolia > Nissolia schottii. Next base: position 172,463 of record QANU01086934.1, on the reverse strand, counting down.
CATGAGACACAACATGATACGCGATATAATGACATACTAATTTAAAAATTTTATAAGACACAAACATAACATATATAGATATAAAATTAAATATTTATAATAACATCCTAAAGTTTTCATTGATATAAAATTACTCATTTTTAATTCTTTTCAAATCTCTTTCAAAATATATGGAACATTCAAAATATTTTCATGTATCAATACTTGTTAATTTTCTATGGGTCCATATTATTATTAATTATTTAATATTTAAAATATTTTTTACTTCAACACGGCTCAAAAAACTTTCAGATATAGCTCAGACACGGCTAATCACGAATTTTTTACTTGGACACTTTTAGACAAGTGCAACATGAGTGTCTTCGTGTGATAGTGTCTATGGTGTGTCGGACGCAGTGACACGACAATCCCACAAAGTGTCTATGCTTCCTAATTTTTTACACTTGAAAAATTAAATGTAAATATTCATAAGCTTATTTAGTTGACTTCCATAGCTGAAAAATTATCTTCTCAAACTAATCAAGGCTTGGGATCAAAATATAACTACTTCTTTTGAGAGCTTCTCCTAACTATTTACATTTTTGTAGGTTAAAAAATTGTGTCAATAATAATTCACTCTCATGTTGAGTGATGTTGGAGCTAGATTCGTTGAATGATTGATCAATTTCTTTTGTAATGGTAAATTTTTTTTGGTAATGAATGAATGATCAATTTGACTGAGAATAAACAATTAGTTAGCATGAGTTTCGACACAAAAGTACAAAATTACCTATTGGTTAAATTAATTTTGATTGAAGTCAAGTCATAAGTAAAATAGTCTATGTTTGATAAAAAACGATTTTCTAAAAACTTTGTTTAAATATCTACAAGTGTTTTAATTGAATTACAAAATGAAATAATCTCACTATTTGTCAAATCAAGGTTTAGGATCAAAGATTAGTTAAGGACTATACGATCTTATAATAAGTAAATATTGTTTTTGTTGTCATAAAAATTGTATTGATAATCTATTCAATTGGTGAGTGCTAAATTTTAACTAAATGCACTCAAATAATTGAGTCTTGCTATGTCATTAATTCCATGCTTTGACACTGACAACTAATTCAAAATAAGTTCACAAATATAGAAGAGAAGCCTTTAAAATTAATAACTTTGACTTAGAAAAATAATAATGATGGGATTAACATAGAATGATCAGTGCTAGATTTAATTCCAACGTCTTCTTGTATTATAAAAACTAATTAAGACTTCCATAATATAATTCCATGATGAACACATATAAAAACCCAAATCATAAAATATAAACAAAGAAAAGAAATTCGGAAGAATATGTCACAGATTTAAGAAGATCATTTTTTCAAACATAAAATTCATTGCTCAAAAGCTCTAGGGCCATTATTTGTGACTTAAGTGTGCACCTCATGCTTGTGGCAAGTAGCACATGTTAGAGAAGTAAGTGTTCCATCTGCTCCACTGGGCACGAACGCCTGACAACCGTCTATAGCATATATATCCTCCAATGTGTTCAGCTCTTAATTTCTTCTGACACTCTCCGTATCTCTCACATAAATTCTTATATATGGCAGGGGATATGGTAGGACCATTAGGTTCTTATGCTCATGATGCTTTAAACCCTACAAAACATAATTAGATCGAAAAATGAAAGGTCAAAGACTTAGATATAGTAAATATTTGTGTGATGTGTGTGAAGAGCAGTAAGCCTATGATGAGTATTTATAAGGATAAATTTGATATAACTAAATGCGAATTTTATGTAAATTAAATGGAACAACAACTCGAAGTCACATTTTTTATTATACTTTGTGTTAGAGCCATAAGTAACTTCTATTTTGTAGGATTACAAATTCGAGCACTAATAATACACTCATAGAAACATAATATTTACATGTTTGTAGGTGTGAATTGGATTTTGAATTTGTGTAATACTCTTTTAAATTACGTGTACGTGTATCCTCAATTTTGTTGAAACTTGAGACTTTTTTGCTTGATCCTTGTTCATGAATTAAGAGTTTGCTCATACGCATGATGCAGATCTGAACTCATGTCTTTGAAAAAAGCCTTTGTTCATGGTAATGTGATAGGCTTTTTGCACTGCACTGATCATTTTATAGCACTGGAAAATTAAATCACATGGGTCTTTGAGCTGAAAATTTCTTGAAGTATATATTTATATATCATGCATGTAGTTTATGCATGAGACCAACAAATAATGATATTGCATGATATATTAGGAAAAAGAAATTGCGTTAAAGGGCATAGCATAAAAAAAAAGTTTGAAAATGTACACTAAGAAAAAGAGCTAGTAGGTGAATATTGGGGTAATAAATGTTCCTTAACCAATGTCATTATGGTAATGGTTAACAAAATCTTTTTTTTTTTTTTTTGGTTTATATTCACTTGTTTAAAAATAAACCTCACCACATATACATAATAATTAATGTTTTACTGCTTGACAATAAAGTAGACAAACATACTACGCAACTTAATAACAAATTGAGCGCAATAGCAATGACTAATTACTGTTTGCTACAACATAATATAAATTAAATATCAATTCATATTGAAACTGATTAATTTTTTTTAACCTAATTTGATTTTTAATTCTCATATTATTATAGAATAAATATTATCTTTTTAGTTTATGATTATGGTTAATTACTTTTTTCGTGCATCGCACGTGCATTACACCAATCAAAAATTAAATATTACTTATAATTATTTCTATATGACAAATAATTTTTAGTATATATTTTAGTGTTTTTAGACAAATGGTCCATATATATATAAATATATATATACCTTGTTTCATCTTTTAGTGTTTGATTAACTAATTAAAGAAAGTTTTAATAATTTAATCAATGAAGTTAGTTTTAGTAATTAGCTTTGATAAAAAGTTATAACTTTAATAGAGGCTGTCCCATATCTGTTATTTTCATTTTGTTGGGTACATTTTAAAATCAATGAATTTTATTAATAATAATAATAATAATAATAATAATAATAATAATAATAATAATAAGTTTCTTGTGTAAGTGACTGCTTAAAATAAAAATAACCCACGCGTAATTCTTTGATTTGAGAATTGGTTGAATTGAAGGGAATATTTTTAGATAAAGCTTAGATAAAATTCTTTATATATATATCCATTTCAATTAAAAGAAGGTAGAATGTTGTTATTAACCATTTCTTCGTAGAAGACAACCGGAGTGCTGATCTCCTTGCTAAAATGAGCCTCTTCCTCCACGAGGGGCTCCACCTTTGGCATCTCTAAAAAAAAGCACTATTTTCCACCAGTTCTCAGGTTTTCTCGTTGCTACATGATGTGTATCTTGTTAAGTGTTTGATGACTTCAAAAACATGTTCTAAACTAAAGCTAACCTTACCTTCAGCCTAAACTCTAATGATAAAAGGCCTTACAAAGTATCTTTCCACTCATGTGTGGATTAGTGTACTATCGTGATGTGTTGGTTTAGAGGCATAGTTACACGTGAATAGTGTTATTTGTACCCATTAAAATAGTGGACATCATGACAGTCCTCTCACAAAGTTGTGAGGTCACCATATACTTGAATTCAAGTACATGGTAGATCCCAAACCTTTGTGAGAGGACTGTCATGATGTTCACCATATTAGTGGGTCTAAATAACATTTTTTGTTACATATTTACGGGATGTGAAGGGGTGAAAATAGGTTAGACTGTTTGTCAGGGACCTTCAATCTAGTCCATTTAAGGCCTAATTTGGCCTAACCTGTTTACAAAACAAGTCAAACCAATGTTTTCTAAGAGGTCTTTCTAACTAAAATAGGTCAGGACGTGAGTAATAAAAAAAATCGATTAAGCCTCACAAGCCGACCTATTTATTATGTTTTCTTAAATTATTATTATTTTTATTATTAAAAAGTTAAAACAAATATATCTCAACTCAAGAAAAAGATTGAAAATCAAGTCTAAAATCAAATTCTATCTTATTTCAATAATTTAGCCTAATCAAATTCGAAATAATTTTTTGCTTCTCATCTCTCACTCTCTCATAGACCAAGTCAAATCTTCTTCTTCTTTAGCTCTTACTTAAACATTTAACACTTTCTCTTTTCGTCTTTGTTGGTGCCACTACCATATGTGCATCTTCTCGTGGAATCTCTTAAAGTACAAGTTAATTTGATTTCTCTTGACATATTACTTCAATGTTTATGGAATAGTATTTTCTTTTAGTTACAACTTACAAGTAAGATTTATCTTTTCCTTGTTTATTTTGCCTTTCAAATTTAAATGACTGAAAATATATTTTTTATGTACTTTCTATTAATGGTTTAATTAGATACAAAGTATGTAAACCTTCATTGACATACAAAATATAAGTTTTTATTTATTTATTATTTATTTCAAGTAGGTCTTTAAATAGATTTTCATGTCAAACAAGACTTTTCAAAATGCCAAGTTGAGCCTTAGGAACAAGTCTATGATAAATAATAGGCCTAAATTTAGACTAAATAATTTAAAAGCAAGATATACTTATTTAAGCTGAAACCTATCTAGACTAGACCCATTTTCACCCATAAGCATGACAAAGGTGACGGTTCTGAGGTGTATCCGACTAGAAATAGTAAGGGGAGGAATCATCAGTTTTCAAGCGTATCGGCATGAAAGGGTAGTCATACTCTTTGAGTGTTGTTGATGTCTATTGTGATGCGTGTGTAATGAACGTATCAGGGGTGATTGCTTGGTAGTAGATTAATAGTGTAGTTGTGGGCCATCAACAAGGTGAAGTGTATTGAATGTGATAAAGAATAATGTTATTTGTACTTATTGTATTACTGACACATTCTTATTCACAATTAGATGGGATTTTCATGATGTGTCATTCTCATTAAAGTTTTATCTAATGATAAATGAGACTGTATCAATGTCATAGTGTCCCACAATACACTAACTATAAATAACACGACCTTATAGAAAGTGATTCAAGTGTCGATGATGTTGAAGAAGGAAGATAAGGGCTTTTGTTGGATATGAATCAAAATGGAGCATCTTATTTGCATAGACTCAACAAGTTATGAAGAAAATATTTTTATACTGATATCTATGTAAGGAAGGATATTCTTTTCCCCCTAAAATCCTATGTTTTATCTATTTTAATAATGTTAAGCACCCCCGGGCCTTGCACTAGTATAGAAGACAAATATATAATCTCTTTTCATATCACATTCATGTTGGGTCTATTTTGTTTAATGGCGTCCGACCAAACTCATCACCCCTACTGTTGGTGAAGTGAGGGTCATTATAATTATTAATAAATAAAATTTATGGATAAGATTTAAAGATCGTGATAGTCCTTAACTTACAAGGACTAGAAGATTTTAAGAATATTTTAAGAGTAAGGTTGCTCAGCGAGGATGATGCACAACTTCAACTCTGCAGAAAGAGGCTGTTTGCAACCATCGAGTCACTAACCACTTCACCGAAATTGAGGGAACCTCTCAGCTTTCGGTTCCTAAAAGTAACAACAACATCACTGTTATGGTAATAATAGAAATAAATTTCACTCCTTAGAAGAAGTCAAGAAAGTATTATACCCATTCAAACTGTTATTGATAGCAATCAGGTCTTTTGAAGGACTCTGATATGCATCATGAGTGCTCTCCCCAACACATGCATAATAGCTTTTTGAGCTATGTGATATTAGAGCATCCATCTGCGCAGAATACACCACACACATATTCAATAAAAATTCCATATGGAATCGAAATCTATGAAGCACATGTATGACATGCGACATGGATTCAAGGACACGACAATTTTTTGAAATTATAGGATACAATACGGTTAGGATATGTGATATAATAAAACATAAAAAAAATATTATAAACAAACAGAAAAAATTATAACCATAAAATAGATGTATTTTGCTTAAAGATACTAAGATTATATATAAAACAAAGTGAGATTCACAATTTAAAGAAGTAGCGGAACACGACACCTCTAGGACATGTGTGTCCTCAGTGTCTGATACGTATCCGAAATGGATACATATCGGACACAGGTATGGGGCCTCCAAGGATATCCGTGCTTCATAGATTGAAATGCAGATACATTGCCAAAAACGAAAGGTGAACTGCCAAAGAGATTAATGAACAAAGTACCTTAGATGATCGTAGTGGAGAGACAAATACATTATGTGATGCAGACACTTTTTTTGGAGACATGTCAGGAAGGCTTGGGAAAGGAGATGATCTTTTAGGAGACCCGGGACATTCAGCTAAATTGCCTGGAAAGAGAGTCAATGGATTGGTGCAACAGGTGTGTGTGTGTGTATATATAGCAATGAATGCCAGTTATATAACTGAAAAAGCATCTGAGCAAACAATCAGGTACCATCATTTTTAATATTAACTTCAGGCATCCGGCTTTTTTTCAGTTCATCGACCAGTGGCTTTACAGAGAGAACGAATATTCCATTGTAAAATTTCACGATGTTGACATGCTCCTGTACTCTTCTCTGCTTCTATCCAGATCATTTATAAGGTCACAATTTCTAAGATTAAAAAAAGTTAATGTAAGCAACAAACAGGTTACATACCCCATTACGGCTTGCCACCAACACACTGCGAAAAACTTGTGGTTTGCACTGTGGCTGCTTTCCATAGTTATATATGATCTCCTTAAAAGTTAGGTCCAGATTTGATAGCTGCGAAACGTTATAAGATGAGGAATAAAAAAGGGTAATAACAACATAAACACGACATTCTTGAGTTTGTAAAACTAACAAACCTTTACAACTCCGTAGAAGCAACACAAAATGATTTGGTCAATATGGCGGTTGAAGAAGAGAGATGTCCGCTGATTTAGGATTTGCTGGAAAAGACAGTATACATTCTCCTTTATCTGCTGAGATAATTGTAGCCTTTCAACCATGCCACTTATTCTGACAGCTCCCAACTTAATGATCTAGGAAAGACAGAAATTGCAGACAAGCTGTCATGGTTACGGTGACTTGAAGCATCAAAACTTAACACATCAACCAGAATAGCTTCCCAAGCATCATGAAACAACTCAAATGTCCGAAAGGCAAATTCAATTGGCGGGATATAATAAAACACTAACACATCCTGACACCACATTAAGGATCACAAAATTTGGAGCTTCAAAATAACAAATTTAGATTCATTGCCTCATTGAATGAATACAGGGTAAATACACAATTACACCCAGTAGTTTCATCAAGTCCACCAAATTGAAAAAATCATTGTATGCAGAAATCAACAAATATTGTTGCATGTAGCTTGTGAGTTTGTAACGAGCATCAAATATAATCAAGGAAACATAAATATATTATTGAAGTGAAAATGAGATAATAAGAACAAGGATTGGTAGCACATCGAGAGGCCACCGACTCTCCCAATGATAGCACTTCGAGAGGCTACCGGCTCTCCTAATTTTAGTACAGGTTCCCAATTCCTAATGCTTTCTACTCAACCTTAAATAACCAAATATTTATTATAAAACTACTAAACAACCCTTAACCCTAATTTTTAAATATTAATCCCTATATTTGGGCCTCATTAATAACCTAATAATTAAATTAGGACCAGAACGTGATAGAGTCCTTGTTAACAATTACGGTACAATACCTTGGCAAAAAAGATGCTGATCCCAGTTTCTGCACATGTTTCCCCTCCACCTCCTGGATTTGGTTTTGTTGGACTGCAGGGAATGCAAAGCACAAGAGAAGATAACAGGTAAAGTGGTAAAATTTGAAATAATGCATATTGACTTAGATAGCCACTGCTAGACTCATCCAAGTTCTACCTGGCAAATGCTGATTGCAAAGGAGGTGGGGGTAACTTTGACTTAAGGTTAATGAAGGGAAGAAGCCGATCCTTCACCGGTGAAGTAAACAGATTTTGTTCCGCTAACACATTTCGATATTCTGTACAGAGTCGCTTTGGTGATGCAGCATTCCCATTTTGAGCTGAAATCAATTCATTGACAGACATGTTAGTTCAGTTGAGAGTTAGTATTTCCAACGCGTGCGTGCATTTCGAAGGGAGAAGGAACAATTCTATGCAACATTTATAGTAACCAGGAGGGGTCTAAGGGATGATGATGATGATGATCTACTTAGAATGTTGAAGCAAAGAAACGAGAACAATTACTTGTCGTCTTAAGGGGCAACCCTCCGCCACAAGAGAAGTTAATGTGCATTGCAATTTGATCTAGCGATGGCATTGGTTCAGCTAACAGTCCAAGACGATTTATTTCTGCGGCAAGGGCAGGTCTAGCAACTGCCAAAGAGTTATACATGGAGGAGCCCTTTTCCCACACCATACTCTCCAAAAGACGCTCTTCCAATGAATTGAGATGTCGCCGCAACTCTCTTGGGAGGGATTCTTCATGCCTGACGAAGCTTTCAATGACCTTGCTGAGATCAAAAGCCGTGATTCCAGTCCTCTCCAGCACTGCAGGGAACAGCAGCATCGTCGTTACTGTGACGTGAGTTGCCAGGACTAATTCTGCAGAACATGCAAGCATACATCGATGGAACCTCTCATTAGTTAGCAGTGACGACAAATTAGTGGCATGCAGTATTCCGGCATCTGATCGGCATATTGCTTCCAATACCCTGTAGTATAACTTGAGGGATTCCAATCTTCGCTGCTCCGCCCAAATATTTTCCATCAGGCTTCCAGCTCCAAGAGGACTGGCAGGAAATATGGCCCCCAATATGATCTGTGCTCTGAGCACAACGTCACTGGTGACATCCTTGTCGCACGATGTCAAGAAGCGCTGCAGCTCCGGCGAGGGCTTTGACGGGAGTGGAGAAATGAGAGTGCGCAGCCACTTTGCGGCGGTCATTGGTGTGGAATGGCTGGCATTAGCATGAGATGCAGGAGAGCGCTGCGGCGAATCAACGAGCTTTCATCCAGTCCGCCGCTGCTGCGGATCACGGGACGGCAGACATGATTCTTCCATGGGATCTCTTAAAATAGGTCAAACCAACTGCAGAGAGGAGGAGGATCGATCTCTATCGGAATTCAATTCCATGATTTGAAACAAGAAAAGAACGAAGATGCCCTTTTTCTGATCCTCTGCCACAGTTTGAGGAGCAATTTAATGGCACTGGTGCGCCTTTGCGCAGTCTCTGATTTGAGGCTTTCGGAGGGTATCCTCTCTCTCTCTCTCTCTATTCAATTTTATCACATCATTTCAACTGTTATCACACCGTCAAACAATAAAAACTCTCTAACATAGATTAAAATTCAAATTTGTGAGGATTTATTTCACTGCTTTTGTTAGCAAGTATGATTATGAAGAACGCTAGGAATCAATAAATGGAATTTTTCTTTTTTATTTAAAAGATAAAAAATTTAACCCGTCTTGATTTCTTAGTAGGTAGCTAGAGGCAGTGGCGGAACTTCATGGAGCAAAAGGGGATAAATTTAAAGCAACTATTACTGTTCAAAAAGCATTTTTTCTTTTACTTAGGCAAAGTTTTTAAAGGTTTTTTTTTTTTTTTCTCACTCTGCCTGTTAGAATATTAAATTTATTTAGAAATATAGTATCATATTAGTAGTATTCAGCACTATGACTATGAAACACCCCTTTTGAACTAAAGAGAAACCTCATTACCACTTCAAGTAGCAAGAGAAAGGTCCACACCACCGCACATAGGTTCTTGAACTTTTCCGCATTGTTCACTTAGGTCCTTAAACTAAAAAAATAAAATAAAAGCTGCTCATAGGTCTTTGAACTTTTTCACCGTTTCCCCCTATTTATCCCTCTGTCTGTTTGCGATGTCAGGGCAGCACACATGGCCGTTAACTCACCATCTCTTTGTCATTTCCACATCTTCCATTCTGAAAATGCAGATCTAAGCTTATTGTCGGCAACGATTGGAGAGATGCGAGTTAGTGAGATGCTATCAATAGCGGTTGGGCAAAGGCAGTGACTAGCAAGCCAAGCGTCAACCATCGAAAATAATAGATCTGAACTTGCGACTTTGGGTGGGATTTTGAGTTTGGAGATCACATTGGTGGTGATGGGTGGCGATGTAGGGGTTGTGGCGACGACAGCGACGGGCAGGGGTGTAAGCCACTAGAGCACTTGCTTTGTTCAAAAAAGAGTTAGGAAATTTAGGATCCATGCAACTAAATGTTGCACAAGTATAGGATGAGTTACCTCTTCAATAAAAAAGTAGACCACCTGCTTTGTTTAGCGAAACCAAGGTCTCTCTGCATAATAAGCACCATATATGTAGCAAGTCTCTAGCCAACACAAGTATCGCTCTGCTACCTCTCTCTCCTATTTTCCTAATGCACAAATTAAGCCATAGGATCACAAGGAAAAAGATCTTCCATGCTAAAACTAAAGAGAGTAAACCACATACATTTGTTAGGATTTATTGTCTTATACTTAGGCATATTAATTTTGATAAATTGAGTGTTTACCAACCAATTAATTAATAATTATATCTTATTTTACATCCCATTTAACAACAAGTTTAACAAGGTGACTGGATAATTGATATAAAATTCTAGTATGAACTATAGTTGAGTTAAAATAGGTGCACGTTGATAGATACCTATGATCATCCTCCAGCCAAGAGAGCCTCCGTTGATTGAACCCAACAGAGCCAATGTAGGGAGGTGGTCGGAAGCCATGGAGGTTTGCTTGCACTTGGGGTTTGGAGAGTTTTATGATTTTTATTATTATTATTATTATTATTTTTAAAAGAAAGAAATCATGATGATGAAGTCATGAAGATGATGGGAATGCCTTTTTAGCTAATTTTGTTTTGAGTAAATGTCCAATTTAATTATTGTGAAATTATTGAAGGGTTGAATTTAGTTATTAAAATAAAATTACTTTCATCAATTTTAAACCCAGGTCAAGTTTGTTTTTTTGTGCATAGTCTCGCCTCATAAACATGGTTGAACACATTTTCATAAATATAGTTAAATATATTAAATCTTTACTTTTCCTTCACTCTTATCTCAATCCCTTTGTTTCTATCTCTCCTAATCCCTTTGACACTTCCTCCTTCATCACTCGACTTATTGCATCGCCATTGACATGTTCCACCACTATGGTTGCTCCATTTCGGTCGTCTCACCACCGCTGTCGTCACTTCCACAACATGCCTTTGACATTGCGTTCTCAAAACCACCCAGGAAAGAGATATCGTGGGAGAGAGAAACAAAGGAGGTGAGAATCTGAAATAGGGGATAAAGAAAAATAACAATATTGTTCTTGATATGTTTAACTACCCTTATAAAAATAAGTTTAACCACATATATAAAGTATAACTAAATAAAAAGACTAACTCGACTCTCATTTGAAATTGAGAGAAACCAAATTAAATATAATTTTTTGTTACTGGTCAAATTGAAACTAATTTACTCTCTTGTTTTTATCTTGTTTTGTAGCACTTGTGTGATTGTAGGTGTATAGAAGTGAGTGAGTCTACTACCATTTACCTCACCAAAGAGGAGAGGTGAGGTTCAAACATGCGACTTGTCAATGATCAACCTTTTTTATTGGCTAAGACAATGGAGAGTAAATGGAAGTCAAACTTTATACTCTCAACTAGTGTAGCTAACCCGTGTTAATGCACGTGATAGTTACTATCGTTTTTTTTTTTATTATTAATAATTATACACACACACATATATATATATATATATATATATATATATATTTTGAAATGAATAAATAAAAACATATTGATGTTGTAAATGATACAATATCATACAACGATACAATATTGACATGACGATATGATAAAATTTACAAAATATAGAATACTATAATAACAAGACTTATTACTTAAAAAAAAAATACTTTTGATTCATGTAGAGCTGTCAAAGTGGGTTGCATAGAATGAAATAACCAGTTTAACTCACCAAAAATGCTAAGTTGACAAATTTTTAACTTATTTAAAAGCGAGTTTATTTGGCACAACTCACTTAACTCATGATCCATGGTGGAATAACCTGGTTAACCTAGAGTTTAAGTGGGTCAATTTATTTATAAAATTATAAATTTACAATATTATTAGTTGATACATCTTGACATGGTTTGGACAAAAAAAAAAGGTCATGAGAAGAGACACAACACACTCTGCTATCCCTCGTTTAACAACTAAAAAAAATGGTTACTATTGAATTGTGTGCGTTGCAGTGGTTACAGGGTTGCAAGGCCACATATTATCATTAATAGTAAAGTTGTCAATTTCACTTCAACAAACTATCTTGGCATAAAAAATTACTTGTAAAAAAGTGATCTTCATAATAGTGATAGATTTATCTTTTTGAACACTGTTCATACTGTGAGTTTCTACCAACTTTTTTCTTTCAAGAGTCATATTCATCTTCTTTAGAGAAATATGACAGTGAAACAATTACTCCGTTTTTAAAATATTCTATTCACAATTCAATCTCATTATAAATACATCACCAAGCTCTTGTCGATGAAAAAAGAAAGCATGACTTTTAAAAAGTCAATAAATATTAGTTATTTTTAAGTATCTTTTATAGGTTGTCAAGATGTCATACACGAAGTGAGTCATATAATTATGGGAGTACAATATTTATAGGGTTTGATGTACTTCTTAAATAATGGTTTCTTAATCTTAATTATGGAAGTATAATATTTATTATGTGACTTGAAGCATATAACTGGTATTTTCTTATTAGTGTGTGAAATTTCTATTTTGATGAATCTTTTACATATTTTATTTTTGATGGATCACAGAAAAAAACATTGACTCTCAAGATGCAATTTAACATTTACATAGAAATTAAATCTGCACGGCCAGGCAGAAAGTTTGGCCAACCAATGAAAAGATTAAAAATAATGGAAGAGAAACATTAGTCATAGAGTCATGATCAAGATGAACTTGTGCTGGTGCATATGATTTTGATGAATAATATGTCACATCTTTTCAACCTGAAAATTAGACCTGAATCAGACAATTAGAAAGAAAAATAAAACAACAAAAGAGACAACAAAGTTAAAAAAGCAAATCAAATGAGATGCCCAAAATCAACATACAAGAAGTGGTTGATAACTATTTTATAAAGGGGTGAAAAGATTAGGAAACTATCAAAAATATGGTGGGGGAACCACCAAAATTACAGTGGATGAAAAACCACAAAAAAATTTAGTGGATTTAACATTTATTTTTTGCGAAATCATAGGATAACGAACAAACCATCCAAACCAATGTTTTTCTATGTAATAGGTCAGACATCATGGAGAGAAGTTGATTAAAGCAACCTAAGCCATTTCAATCCATTCTTTGGTCGTAACACTAGTTTTTAGAATAATGTATATGACTTACAAGATCTAAAATCAGATCACTAGATTGTGAGCTTAACCACTTGGCCAACCATTTGACCAACTTCTTTCTGTTAATGCTACTGTTACATGAGTCACATTTAAAATTAAAGTTCACTATAATTTACAATTAGTAATACATATTTCAATATTAATGGACATAAATAATAATATTTTTTCTTTGAGTTCAAGTACATTAAAATATAAACAAATATGTTAACATGTTGTCTCATGATAGCATTATTTTTGTAGTTTTTAATTTTAAGAATTAGTTTGCTTAAAATTTAAAATGCTTTGCGGGGATCGGCAAAAAGGGTAGCATGGAAAAAGAAGGAAAGGGGAACGGTATAAAGGGAGAGAGTGGGTGGAAGGACCCCATCCCCATGGCGATGGACTGATGGCAGGGGTTTTGAAGTAGCATGAAACGTGGCTTTGATTGATTAGTTCTTCAGTTTAAAAATGTAAAATTAAAAATAAAAAGAGGGGGAAAATATCATCAGAAAACATGCCTTCCATTCATGCAGATTCGGAACACGACTACAAGAAACATTATTTGACAGCTACAGGAACATCACACTGCATAACTACCAAAGGTAAAACACAACGGAAAAGAAAAAGAGAGAACTGATGGTAGTAAAATCTTCATTCAGACCAAAACTTCACAAAGGCATCAACAAATGCTTTAAAGATGGCTAAAAGTGGGTTGGTTTCTTGTTTTGCAGAATTCTTAACTGTTCCATCCCATGATTCTCTGCAGCGAAAAACCATTGAAAGAACAAATTAGCTGTTGGGAAAGAACCAAATTAATTTCACCCCTACGAATTAAAAGGCATTCTCAATCTGCACAGAATTTTAAGATTAAATCATCAAATTATACTTACAGATTGATCCTATCTAAAGTTGTGTTGCTTCTTCTTTGGGAATTGCCACCAATTTGCCCATCAACTCTATGCTTATTAGCTTTCTGCAGGCTTTCCTCTGAAGATTTCAATCCCTGGGTAATGGTATTGGTCATGTTTTTGGTTTGGAAGTCATCTTGAATGCTTGTCTGTAAAAACGCATTTAGCTGTTACAAGGAAATTTCAGCTCTCATAGCTAAAAAAAGTAGTTAATAAGATTTATAAACTGCTCATTATTGACAGGACCCAAGTGACTTAATCTTTACCGACACTTGCAAATTCATTGATGCAGTACTTATGGTCAAGAAAAGGAAAATGTTGGCAGGTAAGAGAAGAATTTCTATTTTGATGCATGATTTGATTTTACTACTACCTACAGCATAGTAAGGAATTAATTATACTTTATCACTAATGTTTGCAGTCAAACACGGGGTTTTATTCATTGTGGTCAATAAATTACACTTTTTTGTAAGGCATTACTATTCTATGGAGTTATCATGGGCCACTGCATTAAAAGGGGTTACTTATAATTTTTCCTATCATTAGTAATCCAGAATCGTAGGCCTGAAATTCACAAGTATGTTATGAGCCCTATTAATAGAAATATCCCTAAAGAGTGAGAATATAAACTACTCCCTTTGTCCACTTTTATATGTCAAGTTTCAACCAAAACTTTGTCCAAAATTAGTTGTCGTTTGATTATATTAAGGAAATATTAATTAATGTATTTTCAATTATGCCCCTATTTATTATGAACTTTCTACTATTGTATTAATTGCATTACAATTTTAAATAAGGGTAATTTAGTCTAAGCACTTGATATTTTCTTTAAGCATGTGCAAATTAATTGTTTTCTTAATCTATGTACATTTGTCAAAAGTAACATAT
Source organism: Nissolia schottii (assembly GCA_003254905.1). Lineage (NCBI taxonomy): Eukaryota > Viridiplantae > Streptophyta > Magnoliopsida > Fabales > Fabaceae > Nissolia > Nissolia schottii. The sequence goes on along the minus strand of QANU01086934.1, from coordinate 157,319 downwards.
AAGAGTAGAGAGAGGAGTTCCAAGCAAAATAATAATAACAATAAAAGTAGAAAAAAATACCTTATCTCCTCCATCTATCATCTGACTTTGGTCGATGGCTTCAGAGGTTACAGTATTTTGATGAGATACTCTAACTTGAGGTTCAGTGCAGTCTTCAAATTCATGACCCATAGGTTCTTTATGGGTTGAATGTTTTGAGCTTTCTGCTAATGTATCTCCGAGTGTCTTCTCTTCATCCTGGCCAGTGTTCTTTAATATTTGATTTCCAAGGCCATCCTCAATTTTTTCATCCGGTAAATTAGAAGTCTTTGTGGGCTCCATATCATTTAATTCAGATCTCTCCTGGCCTTTTTCCAATTCCAACATCTGTATACCATTCTCTGGCGAACTAATTGAGCCTCTCAACTCTCCAAGAACTTCTATTTTGTCAGCAGTGCTAGCAACAACAGGCCTTGCTGGAAATGTCTCTACTATCATGTCTTCTGTCACAGCAGTTACTTTGGCCATTGATACTGCAGCTGTAGCCAACTCTTGTTCAACATTCTGTTTGGGTGCCATAGGCTCACTTACCTGCATCTCAGGTTTAGTAGCTTCACTGGATTCCTTGTTTATTGCATCTACCTGGTTACTATTTATGACAAGCCCCTTGTCAACAATCTCATGCTCCGCTCCAGTATGATACCCATCAGAAACAACGGTGGCTTCAATCCATTCCTTCTTTATGACATCTGCCTGACTGCCGTTTACGACATGCCCTTTATCAACCTCCACATGCTCAGCTTCACCATAATAACCATCAGAAATAAAAGTAGCTTCAATCCATTCCTTGTTTATGACATCTACCTGGCTAACATTTTCAACATGCCCTTTGGCAACCTCCTGATGGTCAGCTCCAGTATGATACTCCTCAGAAACAGAAAGATTTTTGCCACTTGTATGCAGATGGTTGTTAGGTTCAGGATGATTTACATTTGAAGATGCAGCCAAAAAAGATTGAGGATCTCTGGCAATTGAACCCAATGGATTGAGTTCAAAAAATTGATCAGATGTCAGATCTTGTAAACTGAACTTAGCAGGACCTAACACCCTATTTTCTTGAATTATATCTCGTACAATTTCCCGTACTGTGTAGAAAGAACCACCAACTTCTTTGTGGGTAAGATTAAGTGATGGAAAGTTTCCATTGTTTGACTCTTGGTACCTGGAATCAAGTAACGGGGTGATTAATAAAGGTGATGGTTATAAATTCAATAAATCATTGACAAAAAATGGGCTTCTATTGTTAGACTTAAATCATACTAACAATAAAAGAAAAAAATTGGGGTATGCTAAAGAGTCCGAGTGTTCAACCTTCAAGCATATAATACAATGAGTGTTCTATTAGCAAATACATATCGTCTCCGGTGGCAAAATAAACACCAAACAACAAAAGAATTTGTTAACAATCAATGACATCCTGCAAAGTTAGACTATCAAATATTGGTATGATGTACAATGTATTCTTGACTTAGGACAGATGAAAATTTGAAATGAGAGTGTGGATTAGACAAATAAATTTAATAATTGAAGAAGAAGAGCACAACCAATGGTACAAGTAGATCTTGAAATTATATGCAACTATAATCAAGCCTTTTTTCACTAAGTGGGGTTAGCCATTGGCTACATATACTTCGAAATTATATGACAACTTGAAGTCCACCTCAGGATAGTAAATCATGGATCAAGAGAAACTATTACACAATTACTTTTTTATAAAGGATTCAACCATTGCCTTTCTTTCCTCCTTTGAACGCCGAATACGGGTCTTTCTACTATCAGATTCATTACGCTTAGCAAGGGCAAATGTTTGCCCCACCCAGCCACCCTTTATAGAATGCATCACGTTTAGCACAGCTTTTAGAACACAAACCTGCAGACATTGTAGTCCAACCAGAAAGAACGGTTACAAAACATATAGGATTTACATCATTTGCAAGTTAGCTTAGACATATCATCATTGAACAGTTACATAAGATTCTCCAAAAATATTTCAAAATCACAAAAGCTTGCTGAGCTGTTGGCAGACAACAGACCATTACAACACAACATAGGAAGGGGAAACCAAAAAACAGCTCCTTTACAACACCAACAGCTGAGAACAATATATAGCGTTTGGTTCATGTATTGTGACAGAGAAGACAAAGACATTAGAGACAGAAATATGTTTGGAGACAGGGACGGAGACAAAAGCACCTCCACAAATGAGAGACACAGTAGACATGTCTCTACTGTCCCACTATTACCATCTTTTCTATCCTGGGACAGGAAGCAAACGCTACTCTAGAGTATACAACACAATTAATAAGAAAAAAAAAAGGGATGGAAAAGTCACAGAAGTATTAAAGAGAGAGCGTGTCTGTATATGTTTAGACACAGACACAGAAGGGATCTCATTTGCAGTTTTACACTATGAATGCATTATTAAGAACAGGAGCTAATCAAGGCGAATGAACAATTATAAAGGTAAGTAATAGCAATAGTTGACTAACATTCTAGCATGTGAAGCTAACAAAAATAGTGAACCTAGACTAGAATAGTGAAGCTATACATGATTTCATCAATACTAAACAATACAACCAGTGCAGTAGTATTGCCCAGGTCAATAGCCCAGAAACTGACGGCAACACAATCAACTATAATAGGTTTGTAAGTTTAATTTTAAAAAAAAAGGGGAGAGGGTGAGACCTAATTAGCTATATACCAAATGAAACGAGCACCGAATACAACTTTGTGAGGGTTGAATTGAACTCAAATTCAGGAAAACAAACAAATTAAACTAGAAGAAAGAGGAAAATGAAGAGGCCAAACTGAAAACAAAGGAATAAATGGAAATTGAAGAGCAAAGGGAGACTTACCAGTAAGAGGAAGGTGGTTGCGGCGGTCGGGGGAGAGAGAGGGAGACACTGTGTGGAGGGAGAGGGTAGAAGGGAAGGGACGGGAAGCCTAAAACCCTCGTTTCATTTTACTCTCACTCGCACATTCAACAGCTCAACGGTGCCAGCACTATTCGCTATCATTATGACACAGATTGGTCCAATTAGGGGACGCGGGAGACACCTCATTATATACTGTTTTAAAATTTTTGTCATGCCTTCTTGATGTTTTTACGGTTTAGAAATTAAATTTTAAATTGTTTTTACACTATCTCTCAATCATGCACTATCAAGTTTAGCATAATTAATTTCATAATTTTATCTCATTTTTAGGTACTTTTGCGAAGGTATTGATACTTCTTGATATAATTTTAGATATTATGATGTCAATATCCTTTATTTAGGACTAGAATAAACTCTCAAGTTTTTATTATTATGAAATAATATCGTATTTTTTTTTATCTAAACTATCATTACTCTGAATCTATTAACACACCAACTAACCTGATTTAAGGCAAGTTGGTTTTGGTGTAAAATTAAAACTCTCACTGACACTTAATTTCTTTTATGTATTCACGCGAATTCAATTCATTATTTTATAAAAATTAATGCCAAATTACTTGAATTAATTAAATTAACCAAACGCCAGTAAAATAATGTTATTAATTAATTTATTTATTTTAAATAATAAATATTTAATTTTATCATTTGAAAAATAAGATATAAGCTACATAAGAAAAGAAAAAAAATGGCATACATGTTTTTACTTCATTAGTTGGGGCACAAGGACTTGATACTCAGAAACGTTCATTACTGTGCTCATAAACATGTGTATGTCATTATGTCATAAAGCTAGGAAACATGTCAATTACAATTAAAGTTAAGCTCAGAAACATGTATGTCATTACAATTACTACAACGACTTCATTACTTCATTAAGCTGAGAAACCTGTATGCCATTATGTACGATAAAAAGAAACAAGTATGTCATTAAAATTTTAAGGATAACGAAGGACTTGATGCTGATCACGCCACATTCAATCACATTATGCGAAATTCTCAGTATGTTACAGATTTCACGTAAAACCAGAGACTTCAATCTCCCCATGCTTTTTGGCGAAAACGAAGCAGCATTGCATACAATAGTTAAGGGGGCAAAAAAATACAGAAAACCATGCAGGTGGAAACCAGCCATTATTCTACTCAAAATTGCCACTATTGTGTAACAAATATACAGAAATGAAAGAATACAAATGTAAGCTAAGTCAAGTTTAATTGAAGAATGGGTTTCTATAGACTATGTCTATGAGTACATTTATAGGAGGAACTTCCTGTGTCTTCTATGCTCTGCTTTAATTGACCGTGAAAAAATTGATCGCCAAAAAAGGTCTTGAAACTAGTGAACAGCAAAACATGGGAAAACTCCTTTGCTCTCTGTCTCACTTGTTTCAGAGACCGAGGGCTGAGTATATATGTATTCAGTTAATAAAGAGAAAACAGAATACCGTCTCTCTAATCTGTGCCAATGTGGTTAGAGTCAAAGCTTCTTCAATTTGCATGACAAATTTCTGAGTGATGCGAAATTGGGTTCACCACGCAGGTCAGGTCAGAAGCGCTTGGCCATGTGAAATTCCAAATCTAAGCTCTCTCTCATCGTCCAAGTGATTTCTGCTTGTAACCATACTTCATTCTTTCATACAGTTTCTCTTTTGTTTTTCTCTTTTTATCCATTTTTTGCCTGTACCTTTCTTCCCTCTCCCTTTCATAAATCCCTTGCCAGTGCACCTCCCCTGTCATTGGCCACAACCACATATCTCTCGGATAGTCACCGTCATCTGCGGCCTCAGCTAGATCTTCATCCATACTTTTCAACAACGTAAAATCAAAGTATTTCGCCCACATAAAACCCTTCCGTTGCTCAATCGGGTGCTGATCTTCCATATAACCAGTCGTAGGATTTATATACACCATCTTCCGTGCGCTATGATAAGCCCATACATTGATGAGAAGTTCCAACACTCGACAGTAACAATGCTTTTTCTGCGTAGCGTAGAACAAAAGAGATAAGAAATACAAATAGTTAATGAAACCTTAAAACCAATTGCAAGCACAAATTACCTCAAGCTCGGAAGAGCCTAACAAGCACATCCTAACTGTACTGGAGTCATGTAGAGCATCAATGGAATCAACAAACATCCTGCACTCAAGTGATAACGCTTCAGTTTGTAGTTCATTCACATCAAGAAAGTGCATTTAACTAACCTCCTATTAAGAAGCTGATCTTGATTCAATTATTACCGTGAGAACATTATAAACTCCAGGAAAGAAGGGGTTGGCATCACCCAACTGTGTAGCGCTGACCAATAACCACCATCTTCAGGCATGGGGGGAAGTGCTTCTATATGGGAGGGCAACGCATACATTTGACGGAAAGCATCTTGAAAAACAGTTCTGATGCAATTTGAAGCAGACTATCAGACGAGTTTAAAACACGTTATAATTCCTAGAGCCAAACTTCAAAAAATTTAATTTTGGGGAACAGTGGGCCACTTTATGTACAAAAAACTGTGTTTCAAACCCATAAACATTATCATAGAGCACGAGACCAGTCATATATTTTTCACATAAGCTGTCATATCAAGTTAAGCTCAGTGATTCTAAACATTTTAATATGTAGGCAGAGCACATGACAGCAACTTTAGCATAGAATATATCAGAGAAGGTGGTGAGATGAATGAAGGAAATGCTTAAGCAGCTGAAAGACAGCAGTGAACAAACTGAATGTATGACGGTACATTCCATATTACATACCTGCAGTTGCCTCCATTTAAGATGTCACACATGGACCAAAACGTAAGTACATTGTTGCTTCCTATGACACCCCCATCCATGTCCAATCGTCCCCAGAAATATATTACATCTCCTTTAAAATTATCTTGCATTGTCTGTTCCAAAACCTTTTCAGCTTCGGCTGACAATGCTACCTGTTGCGGAAAATGATGTATTAAGCAATAATTTTAAAGGGAACTTTTCATGGCATTGGAAAACTATAATATATGGCAAAGCCTATGATGGACTGGGCTAAAGATGGTGCATCACACACTAAGCTCATTTAAAACCATCCAATTGAAGACCATCTATGTACCTAATTATTAATGGCTGAAATTAAAATGGATCGTCGATACACCAAAGACTGAGGTATACACTCTAAAAGCTCCCATATGCAACCAATCCCTTTCCCTTTTCCCTCCGCCGCCCCCCACCGCCCTGAGCCACCACAGTCATCGGAACGTCCTTCTCGTCAGCCTCGAAATAGCTCAACATTCCAAGCTTGGTGCCCCCTCGCTTCACCCTCAGCTCCATCTTCCCCGAATCAATTAAATCCACATCGCAAACCACCGTTGTTTCCTAGAGGCCAGAGAGCTGGATCCCTGACACTGTCGGCCATTTCACTTGTTCAGAGCTGCTTCTGCGTGTCTTCATCCCACCACAGCAGAAGCGCGCGGTGTCTTCACTAGAGCTTGGCATTCGCAGTGTCAACATTGTAAGCCATAGGCTTTTCATTAATCTCGCGGTGCAAAGCTCTTTCAATGTAGCAGGTGTAATTTATCTCCTGTGTTAACAATTCTGAATTCTTGCATTTTCTTTCTCGAAGATTTCATTTTGGAAGGGACGATCAGTGAGTTCCAGTTAGTTGCACGCCGTTCTCCTCTTAAATTGTTTTAGATTGTTATTTGCTCCCTTTTACTCTGTTGAGGAGGTGGGATTGAAGAGTGTTTTCAGAATTGCTTATCAATTTGTGCAACAATTCTCACCAAAAAAAAAATAGTTTGGTTTTTTTGAATCTGAGATAGCACTTTCAATACCTGAAAATTGATTCTCAGAAACAAAAGGCAAGTGCAAACGTGTGTAGTAATGTGGTGTTTTGGTAGATGTAAGTTTTGTGAGTCTTGTGGTGGTTGTAGAAGATGAACCAGTGGTGGAAGTGGCAGGGAAGGATAAGGGAAAGGGATTGGTTGCATACGGGGAGAGCTTTTAAAATGCACAATCAGTTTATGTTCTATCAATGACCCATTAATTAGGTCTATAGATGGTCTAAAATTGGATGGCTTAAATTAGCTTGATGTGCGATGCACCATTTATCCCGGTGCATCTTAGCCATTGCCATAGTAATATATACACACACATACACACACATACGCAACAATAAAAAATGAAGCATAAAGAAAAGACCCAATTTTCTCAAAACACAACTTCATTCTAGTGTCAATTGATACATAACCTAAAATAAAAGGTAAAGTTATGTTCTTAATTAAATTCAAGGATAAATAATGAGGAGAATTTTACTTCTTTATTCCAAAAGGCTAATTAGCATGGCTTAACGTAAACACAAGTATCTATTATAATCTACAGAATAAAAATAATGCAAAATGTTAAACTAACATAAGGAATACCTTCCTACCAGCAGCACGCCATGATTGAAACCCAATCCAAGGCCTCCTGTGAACACTATCCACCCTATTTGCAATTGCAAACATTCCTCCCATTTCACAGAGAATGTTCTGGTAATGTGTGTCATTCAAAAGCGGCAAACGACCAACTGCATCCACATCATCAGAGCTTTGTCTCTGTGCTCTTCTAGACTGCCAGAAATAATATTTCATTATTTCTAAAAATTGGGACAAATACTTTCCAGTCGAATCATGTAAGACTAGCAAAATGAAACTTTTTCATTTAAATTCAACAAGTGGTCATCCATGGGAACTAGGCAAAAATTATCTACAAGAAAATATGATGTAGATAAACTATACAGCCAATTTAATTGTATACTAGTGCCTATCTCACTTTTTAAGGGAAATTACAGGCAGTGAAATTAAAGAGAACTCGAAGTTTGAAGTCTTTGAGAATGGTAGAGACTATAATGATATATAGATCAAAATTTCATGTAAACTTGCAAGAAAAAAAATTGAGAAAAAGAAAAGAAAGCAAAAAGGCTCAAAGGGAATAAGGGACAAATTGTCTTAACTATGGACAAAGATACCCACAAGGCTTAACCCACGGTACAAAGAACCATGGTGCAAAAATGGCCAGACTCCAGCTCCATTGTATATCTCATAAATGCACACTGGTTGTCCTGTTCTCTCAAGCTCCCCTTCATCCCTCTCATTTGCTTCAAACTTCAGCTTCTCAGACTTTCTAGCACTCCGGTATATCTCATCCCATATACCAACATCTTTCTCCATCCTCTCTTCAATCTACAACAGAGAGAAATGATTGTTTGGAACCAGCTATCTCTAAAATAAATTGATCATGAGTTCCAAAAGGATGAAATGAATACAAAGGCAGCGGAAAATGCAGGTTTGAAGATAAAAACTAATTGCTGCCATGGCAAGATTACATCATACCTCTTCCATTTCCAGCATATCATTCTCTTCAGATACTTCAATTTCTCTAAGAATATCCCAATCCAATTTAGTTATTTTATCTTGCATTGGAACCTCTGTTCCATTCTCAGATATGCTTGTTGAATCATTAAGATTTGCCAACTCCTGCTCAACGGCATAGACAATGGTAGCTTTTCCAATGGAAAAATCACCATCCATCTTTGGCATGTCACTGCCTAGATCAATTTCATTCTGGAAGATATTCCATTCCCATGCCCCCTGTTGAATCTGAGAAACAGGACCAGGCAGTAAAGCATCTGAGGGAAAACTGAGTACATTCTCCAGAAGTCTTGCATAGCCAGTAATGCACTCCAAAGCTTGCACGTTTTTAGCAAGCTCTCTCCCAGATGAAGCAATTGCTTGAGCAAATTTAGAAAGTCTTCCATTTGAAAGCAAAAGTGAGAAAGCATTCATCAAAGCTTCAGGATTGTGTTTAGAAAAAAATATCCCATGAACTCCATCCACAATCTTTAAGTGGAGAAGGATTCAATGAAAATAAAGAGAGAATTAGCTATTGTTACAGAAACCAATGAACAAAAAAAATATATAAAAAGAAAGAAACTAATCGAACTTACATATTTTCTTAAGACAGGAAAATCAGGTGCAATGACTGGAATTTCAAATGTCATTGCTCTGATTAATAATGGAGGGAAACCCTGCACCTCTTGAGCAGAACCATATAGGATGATATCAGCCATTAGTAACACACTATTCACATCAGCGTTCAAGCCATAATGCCTTATAGAACCATGAGGAAGTCCCAAGCGGGAAGCAACTTCCTACACCAAAAGCCAAGGGATCGGTTAACAATTCAAAGACAACGAAAATGTTGCTTTAGACAAGTAAAACATAACAAAACAGAGCATTGCCACTAAGTTATTTGTCAATCAATTTCTTCAAGACATGATTAAAACCTTTAATGGCTAATTAAATTAATAATGAGTGCTCTACTTTCTTCTATTTTATCGGCATCAAAATAACATGAAGCACAGCACACCTTAAACAAAAAACTACCTGTAAAGCATCATCGTAACCATCGGTGGAATTGCCACATAAGAAAACAAATTTAAATGATTCAGCTGCATCATTCCTCCTCGCATATTTTGTCAGCAGAGGTCCTATGGAATGCATTGCAACAGCATAGTCCCAAGATAGGTCATCATAGAAGATAGTACTCCCAACAACTAGAACCACCATATCACTTTTACCAAATCCACTAAGTTCCCTAAGCTGGTCCTTTGCATGGGTCTTACAATAGCTTTCTGCAGCCCACACATCTATTGGCGATCCAGGAATCACAAAGAAGTTTCCAGTGTCAAGCTCACTATACAACATCTGACACAGTGAGAAATAAAAACTGAGCAATGCCAAAACAATTAAGCCGAGTCCAAATGAGAACAAATTCTGATACTGTCACTGTTTGTTCTTTGTGTATTTGTAATGGCAACTTTACCGGATAAGTGAAATCTGGAAAGACTACAACACTGGCTCGGCTAAAAGCACTTCTCCAATGAGAAACAATATGTTGCCAACCCATTTGTTCATATAATGGAAGACGACTTGACAGGCTATCTTCTTGAATAATCCATATCAATGGTACCGAACAAAAAGGCTCCTGCATAAGGCTGCACAAATATAAACTCACTAATCATAGCATCTAACATTTCAAAGAAGAAAAATTTCCTATAACCAGAGAGAAGGGGAAGACACAAGCCACAGTATACTCAGCACAAAAAGTTCTGCCTATCAACATAATAGATATTACATGATCTACAGAATTAAATTTAATTATTAGACACTTCTATCAAAATGATCTTCAGTTCAAAGGACAACTTTTTAAGTACTTACTGAAAAAGTAGGGGAAAAAATAAAGATATGAAATTACCGAAAGAGTAGCAAGTAGCAATACTGTTCAACTTTGGGAGACTAAATTGAAAAGACACCCTAGGTCAAACATTTTGCTAGTTCAGAACTGAATAGTATAAATACAAGAAAACCCACCTTGTAATGGCATCTTTTGATTCTAGGGAGTCAACAATGACACCTTCAACACTGTGGAGGAACCAAAAAGGAAAAGAAAAAAGGTTAACCACCTAACAAAGAATTATGTCAAGAACACATTTACCGAAAGAAAAAATGTTGAAGCATTTAAAATGGTATAGGTAAACCCAACTTGAGCCCCAGCCTCAAACAAGAAAAGTAAGTTCAAAAAAGAGACATACGTTGACCAGTCAATCTGGCCTTGCTGCTCAGTACTCAATGGAGAGAGACCATCATCTATGCTTTCCCATATTGAGTGGGCCTTCAAGTGCCCTACTGTAAATATCTGTCAATAGACACGGCAAAATGCACGGGCCTCTCAAAATCTTTACTTAATTATAATACCAAACATGAAAAATAATAAGCTATACTTTCAATGTCATAGAACAGTCATTTTGACAAAGATTCATGTACAATTATTTTAAAGATTTGGTTCTCAAGACTAGCATCTATGAAGAAGTTAAGATAATATCACATACAGAACACAAATGACTTACCTTAAAAACATAACCCAATTTCTGTAAATTCTGAATCACAGTAACCAACATCAATGACTGGGGATCTATCTTCATGTGCCCCAATATCTGACAGACAAACAAGCACAGATAAATATACTAAGAATGCAATTCAATTTATATAAATTGAATTAATTATGCTTTTTATGCAGGATAGTATGCCAAATGATGCAAATATCTTTGAGATATTTGAATTTGGCAACCCAATAAAGTGCTGAAAACTTAATGTTTGACAATGTTGTGAGCCCTTTCTATCCTTTTTATGAAACAATTGTATAACCAGCCAAATGACAAGCCCATGCCCTTTAGGGCCAGTGATTTTTGGCCCAAGAGCTACAAGGTTTGTGCCACAAACTAGAAGTATTACTACTCCATCCGTTTCATAATATCTGTCAATTTTCAAATTTGGTAAATTCATAAATCAATGTATCTAATTTATGAATGTACCAAATTTGAAAATTGATAGATATTATGAAATGGAGGGAGTATTCCATATGCTTTTGAAATCAAGAATCTCTTCTTTGAGCTGTCATTGTTATGCTCATCACTCAAAACCAATTAACCCATAATCATAGAGGGAACTACTGAAATTCTTAGGCATGGATTCTTGCTTAAGTACAAGTTTGCATCTCTTTAGTTTGAACAATAGAGTGGAATGAAAGTTTGCATAACAAATACTAAGACCTAGTTTTGGAATGGGAAAAGGGAGGCTAGGTGAAATTGTTGACACTCAATGGGGATTAAACCTGGTTATTTGCTTCCTAATGAAATTATTCGCCACTTGGCTACAAGGCCATTGGCAAAGGTGTTGAATTTCATCCATACATAGCACCATGAGTAGCACGTATATCGCTGGATCAAGTATTCATTTCTTTATTCATATTATTGGATCCAAACAAAAATGCCAAAGGTGCTGATTTGGCCCCAAGCTTGGTCATTTTACCTTTACTTATTTATAAACACAAAGACAGCATTTTAAACTCATTCGACATTTGACATAAAAAAGACAAACTTCAATAAATTACATGCAAACTCTACTATTAACTGCCAGTAGCCTTTTGGAGTACAAATAAATATATTGTATTTTTTGGGCACAGCCATAAGTCCACAACTAGCAGGAAAACCTACACAGTAGCAATACATAATCAACACTAAATGAAACAAACTAACGCTATCAGTCTATAAAAACACCACACTGGCACAACCCGAAAGGAAATGGATCGTACGCCTCTCCTGTCACAAATCATAATTCAAGCGGATCCTTCAAAAGAAAATATCTTTGCCATTAACTAAGCATTCAAACTAAACTAAATAAAATAATATTATCCTTAGCTGAAAAACAACTAAAACCTATTTGTGTCCTTAAGCTTAACTAATTCTCCCCAATCAAAAAGTAACGGCCACCCCAGGCTCCACAACCACTTGTTGCCATTGCCATAATTAGCATTAAAACTTCCTTAATCCATAACATATATTATATTAAACAACCAAACAACATTGATTTGAAAGAAACAAGTGATTATACATTTACAATCCATAAAAACATCTTCAAAAAAAAGAGAGAAAAAAGAGGAAATAGAACTCACTAGAGCTATTCGGGGAGCACGAACACCAATCCGTGGCTGGGACCTCACCCGATCGAGCCCATCGCCGGCCAGGAACCTCTGCGAGACCCGTCCGGGGACGAACCTGAGCGTGCTCCCGAACTTCATTCCATCCCGTGGGTCCCTCCCGCGGTCACCCCCGTGCCGGAAAACTGAAGTGATTGAGCTCTGCATCACCATGGAAGCGAGCGCGAAGAGGAACACCACAGCGATGATCATGGCGTAGAACCCGGACTTTCCCTTGAAGAACGGGAACAGCCACAGAAGTCCCTTGCGGGTGAACCGGTTCTGCAGGTGAGATCGGGCGGCGGCGCTGCCGCCGCCGGCGGTCCTCGGCAATAGGCGATCGGAGGAGGAGGCGCGGTGGCGACTAGGGTTCCTCTTGAAGGGGAATCGGCCCCGGATCGAGTGGAATCCGACGTCGCTGCCGTTGCCGGCGTCGTCGATCTCCGGCTGGGAAGATCCGTTGCGGGACAATCCCATCGGGGGAAGAATGAGTGAAAATAGAAAGTAGGGAAGATTTTCCTTTCACCTCTTTTTATTTTATTTTCCCGGGAAAGTGACGGAAAATGTGTCTGTTATTTTGAGGGGCGTGATTTGCAGAGGAGAGGGGTGGAGAGGGCAATAACGAGTAGTGAAGGAAGAGTTCGCATTGGTGTGTTCGTTTTTTTTCTTTTGTTAGTTAAATTTTCACATTTGATTTGGTTTTTTTTTTTT